>BQNB010022560.1:0-62869 GCA_026074375.1 Tanacetum coccineum | reverse complement strand
AGATGAAAATAAAATGGATGGATAAAATGAAGCGGTTTGTTCTTTTTTTTGACCATGTTCCTTATGGAACTTTTCTCATTGTTTTTCAAGTTTTTTAAGTTGGTATTCAAGTTAGTTACTTATTCAACTTCTGCTTATAAATAAGTACTTATAAGCTACTCAAACTAAACATTGCAAAATCTTGAGTTTGTATTTGCTTATGTCTAACAAGTGGATAAAGGAACGTTAAAGGGTTGCATATCTCTTCTTAAACGTTTAAGGTTAAAAATGAGGGTACAAGAATTTGATTTTATTGAAGCTGTTATGAATGTAGCGAAGCCCTAATGCATGAGGTTGACCCGTATCAAGAAAAACATATTTTTGCACATAAAAGTTATAATTTTACTAAATAATCCAGCTTTTTGATATTTTATGCAAGAAATTTAAATACCACACTTCGAAAGTATGCATTTTTATTGACAAGAATCAATTTTTATGGAAGTAATAATGAAGTTAGTGAGACGCTAATGGCGTTTTTTGTTTATAATGTATAGGTTATGGCTCAGAGACATAAAGATGAACCTTATGCCGTAGTTAACATAATATAGAGGTTGAGGTTGATGTCGCTTCGGAAGCTGAAGAAGAGGATGACGATGACGCCGATGAGGGTTAGATTTTGTTCACTTCTATCTATTGTTATTGTTTGTTTGGCTTATATGATGCGTGTTTAGATATTTTTGGTTTTTAAGTTGGTTTTTGAGTGTTTATGATTGGGTTATGGTGAAAGTTGTTGATTTCGATCATCGTGTTTGTGGTCACATGATACATTTCTAATTGCATAATATTGTGTTTCATTGCAAGGATGTGTTTTGTTATGTGGTAACCAAATTGCAGAAATATTTGCCATATTCTTATGTTGGTATGTCATGCATAGTGTTCAAGAATTCTTTATGCTATACTCCATATAGCAATTATAGCTTAGTCGTTACACATGCCATAGAACTAAGCTTATAAGATTAAGAGTGGGTGAGCTGCTACTATCACATAATTGATTAGCGACGATATTGTGATGTTTGTTTGCATGTGATGATGAACTAACCTGCTTAGTGGAAATTCCGTAACTAGCCCCAAGTTAAGCCGATAAGCAGTTGCAGATACAGAAATAAAAGGTGTTTGGATCAGGCTATTGGAGAAATATGAATAAGGTGCGTTTGGATTAGGCTGCTATAGGTTTCTGAATGAGGTACATTTGATCAGACTATTACAGAAGTGTGGGATCAAGTAACTGCATAAATAATGTATATTCGAATTAGGCTGCTTCATCATAAACTATTAAGTTTTTATTAGTTCCTTCCACCTACTATAGCATAAATTATTTAGTGCGTATTTATATAAATGGCATTAGTGAATCGAAATGCTCTTTGTTGACTTTTCTGACCGCAAAATACAGGTTAGAAGCACTTTTTCAATGGCTTATGAGCTTACCAGCTCGAGCTTATGACAAAAATATGTCATAAGATTAGCTCATAAGACATTAGAAAAGATCGTTTTGGTTTTTTAAAATTTTCAGTAAGTCCATAAGACCTACAAATAAGCTACTCCAAGTACCCCCCCCCCCTCCTCTCTTAGTGTGACCATGAAACATGTTAACGCTTTTTATTATCGATAAGTTTTTTTTCTAAATATTATCACAAACAACTTACTGTGACAAAAATTCCTCTTTTTTCTTAACTAACCAATTAAGTAAATTGTATTTCTTAAATGATGAAATGAGGGCTGATATATGGGTGCTTGGTTAAGGTTCGAGGGTGTGGTTCAGGGGTACAGGGGTTATGGTTCAGCGGGTGTGGTCTAGGAGGTGTTTGTGATTTTATGGATGGATAAGTAACTTAAGGGGTGTTTGGCTAAGCTTATCAAGGTGCTTATTAGGTTATTATATTATCAAAATGCAATAAGTTTAGTCTAAAGCTTCTAAACAAGATGCTTACTGGCTTTTAGAAGAGTAAAAAGAGTCATGACGCATATACCTGTAATTGTAATCTACAGGAATGCACACCAGTAAGATGGCAGCTACAAAGAAGGCGATGGGAGATCAGGCGGGGATTTGGAAACTAATGGCAGTTCTATGTATGTGACTTGCTAATCTGTTGATGGAACTGTTGCTGCAAGTGGGTGGGAATTGAGAAGTTAGTAAAAACCGAACGAGTCAAATGGGTCGAAAATTGCCTCTTATTGCTACAAAAAAGGGTCAACCGTACCAGATAAGTATCCATTTTGACCTAACCCATCTTTTTTGATATTTGTTGTAAATAAGTAGATATTAGTGGTTATAAGAGATAAATGCTTAGGATGAAATTTAAATTAGTATAAGGGTTGTCGTCGTTTGAGGATCAAATATTGAGATGGATTTTGGCTGTGGGATTAGCTAATTATGATTTTGGTTTGACATTTGTTGTAAAGAACTAGACATAGTTCAGTCAAGAATCTTATAAATCTTGACAGAGCATACATATGATTACTGATAAATCATATGCGATAATTAGAATTAAAAAAATAAGTTGGATGTAGGAAACAATGTTTGTATTTGGTTATGCTATGTTTTTTAAAATTGGGACGATCAGATGTTTAAGTATATGTTAGAAAATGATAATTTTCGGGATTTACATTTGGAACGACCCTCAAGTAAATCAGTAAACAGAGTTAGTTTGGTTACACTTACTCCTCAATTGGGTATTTGGCCCTGCATGATCAGGGAACAGGTTGTCTGGCAAGTGATTCAACATAGTCGTATATATTTATGTAGAAAACTCATGTATAATAATACAAGTTTGTCAAGAAAAGAAAGAAGTTTTAGGCACATAATCATCACATTTATCCTCGTAAGTTTTTTTGGGTAAATAACTATGAGCTTACCCAAACACTCCATTAAGTAGTATAAAATAACTAAATGGAGTGATTTAATGGGTGGTAATGATTGCAGATCATATATGGCATAATGGTTGAAAAGGTTTCTGTTTGCATAGTGTTGTTAGTTGTTGGATCGCGAGATAAAGTTTCATAGCAAGTGGGTTAGGGGTAGCAATATTGACCCGCTAACTTATGAATGGATCATACATGTATTTAGGTCTTGATAGTGTCACATTGTTGCTTATCATGCAGGTATATGATTTATGTGAGTTAAATTGCCCAATCTGTAACAATGGTGGAAATATGCATATGGGAGGTGAAGAAAAAAAAAAGAAGTGTGACCAACAGAAGAATAGAAAACCAAAAAATTACCTCTCGATTGTTATTTTTTCAAAACTTACTAACATTGTAGCTGTATTATGTGATGGATCGAGAGCTTGAAGCTGACAATTGCCATTCCTCTAAATATTATAGCATCCATGTACACATTCTGTTGTTGAATGTTGTAATTAATATCCATAATATTGAAATGATCAGTGACCTCAAAAGAGCATATAATAGATAAGCAATTATATGTTAAGTCACTTTCTTGAGGCTAAGGCCAGAGCTTGGTGTTAGCGTTAGTTAATTAGCTCAAGTGCTCAAAGAGTAATGTATTTTCACATTTTACCAATAAAGATAGCTTTTATGGAAATTGTCGTTAACTAAATAATGTAGGTTGAATAAATCGTGTGTATTCCTCCATAAAGCACCGTATCTTGGAATAAAAAATATTGTTTCTTAGATGGTGTCGGGTCATGAAATGTGATGCCATGTTAATCTAGGGTCATGTTGGGACCAAGTAATTTGTAAAAAAAGGTTACTGCATCTGCCGGATTGGGTTGATGAGCATCCTTTGGTACTCTTTGCGACCAAGTATGTCTAATGTAGGGGCTGGTAAATATCACCACTGTAAGCCTCATGATTATCCATGTATTTAAGTTGCAAACACCATGATGTCGACTCGACATCCACACGATAACGTGCACAGTTTTTGATATATAAAAAAAACATGTCACCTTAAACGAAAAAAACGTAGCTATCACTGAATAATAAACAAACCTCTATAAGACAAAACATAAAAAACAAAATTCGCCGCAGCCAAACGCGGGTCTCAAAAACTTGTTTAGAACAATGTCAGCCACAAGATCAAAATGAATCTCTATATTATTTCTATTTTTTATTTAAAAATTATGTACATTATTTTAAATAATCTATAAAATATATATATATTTTTAAAATAATAATTAATTTTTTCTCTCTTTAGTTTTTTTCATACCAATTCCAAATTCAAATCCGATTCCAATCCCACTTACAAACCAAACACACCCTAAATTATTAACACCCATTTCTTTCTTGCAAAGCCTGACATTACAATATTGTATTCTTACAAAATCATGCTTAAAATATATCCCCTTCATAATAGCATCTTTGGAGTTTTATACTATTGTACTACCCTATCATTTACCCAAAATAATGATAACTCAAGTTTCCTTTTATGTTTGCTCAATTTTACATTCGAATTGCAGTAACTTAACTTGTGGTGCAGTAACTTGACTTAACTTGGATGTCACCTAGGAAACCAACGAGCCATTTCATTACTACACTTTTTGCTTTTAATGAATTATAAGGCAATACAATAACTAAAATTTTAGTTGCATAAACTTAGGACATCTATTATAGTAAACTTCTCTACAAGATTTGTAATTGTGTTATGAAATTAATTTACAAAACTTATTGTTTTATATACTTATACCTGATTTTTATAAAATTTTTAAGTTTTAAACTTTTTAAAAAGTTAATAAACATTTTAATAAACTACCATAATGATAATAGGTTCATAAAATGAGAAATAGGTAAATCTAATATATTTATCAAATGACATAATAATCCTATAGACCTTTTGAAAGAGTTATCTTTATTCGAATAAATTAAAATAAATGGCCTAAAATAAGAGAGTATCTATCTACATAGTTACAATTGGTTGGTTCAACTATTAAAAAATAGTAGTAATGACCAAGACCTACCCAACAAGATAACTTGCTTTTTTAGGCCACCCACAAAGGTTACTTATTATAAACAAACATGTCGCTTATATCATGCTGTCTTCAAATTTAATCATTTCGTTGTATATTGTCTTCTCAATTTAATCTAAAACCATAATACACTGTAATTCTGGTGCGCAGAAATGTAACTGTTACTCCTCTTTAGTCATAATTAGGGATGAAAATGAGTTAAGCTGTTCATGAAAAACTCGAGACCGGATTGATAAAAAGCTCGAAAGAACCAAGTTAAGCCCGAGCTCGACTCTAAGTTGCAACTCATTTATAGAGCTCGAACCCGAGCTTTACATACAAAGCTCGATTGGGCTCGCGAGCCTAAACAGGCCTTAACGACACTAACATATTTTAATTATTAAACATATATAAAGCAATATGCATTTGTATTATAGACGAGCTTATTAACGACCTCAATAACAAGCTTATTAACGAGCTCAAAATAGATATATTACGAGCCGAGCTCGAGCCAAGCTTTAATTTTTCATTGCCAAATCGTATAAACGAGCCGAGCTCGAGCGGAGATCTAACCTGTATAATGTTAATCTTAAATAAGGTCAATCCATGCGTGACTTATCACATCTACACAATTCAGATTGTTCATCTTGGTTTTTCATATTTTAAACGTTTATGGCAGTTATGCCTTCTGATATGTAAAGGTTTTTGGTGCTTTCTCTAATTCCACTGACGTTGGATGTGAGAGTTGTTTCCTTTTTGAATTGTGAAATATTAACTATTGAGGAACACAAAATGAAACAAAGAAAGGAAAAGGGAGTAGCGATGGCACGCAAAACGTACATTGTTACCACGGCCAATTAGGGAAGAAGAAAAAAAAGAATGAATAAACCAAAATTTGTTAATTTTCTTGTTATATTGGGTATATATATATTACATGATATTTATATATATGTCATTCGATGGGTTTCATACAGGTTTATGTGAATTTAACCTTATATTTTAAGTTACCACTCAAAGACTTAATTAGAAAGATATTAAAGTTTAAATATGTTGAGTAGACGATGACATGGAAAGAGTTAGAAATGGTCATCGAAATATTAGGGGTGTTAACGAGGCGGTTTGGTTCGGTTAGTTGGACAATTTGAACTATCCGTCGCGAGGCGGGTAATTTATTTTACTACCCTTAACCGAACTGTACTAGGCGGGTAACCGGACTTGCGGTTACCCGAAATGAATGGGTACCCGTGGTTCGGTTCACGGTTAAGCATTTAAGACGTTTATCGAGTTTAACTCCATGAAAAATAAGTTGATCTAGTTAGTAAAATGTCAATTAGTATAATTAATTATCATTTAATAGATAAATTAAAGTCATATTAAAGTTATTTCGTTCAAATATTGATTCAATTTTGCTTTTCATCATAACAATTTTCAAAAAAAATAATTATTCAATAGTTTATAGGTTATGATCACCGTTAACCAATTTTCAAACGTAGATGCTTGAGTAATGTGTTACTTTAGAAGAAAAAATCGTTATTCAACAAAACTACGTGCAATAATTTAATTTCAGATTTGTACATTATTTATCCATTGAGTTAAAAATACACATATAATTATTCACGGTTCGTTAACGTGGATGGAAACCTTAAATAAAAAATCGAAAACAAATTGTGATATAAGCGGGTTTTTTTGAGTTTTGATTTTATCAGTATTTCGGTTATTTCGGTTTAGGTAGAGCAGTTCGGCTCGGTTTCTCGGTTTCTCGGGTCTTTTGAACACTCCTACGAAATAGCGTTTATACCTAGTACATCCGAACGAAAGAGTCTCTATTTGTAACTTTCATTTTTCTTAAATCATTTGTAAATAACTATTTTCTTTTTTCCGATTCTCTCACATAAGACTAGGCGTAATGGAAGGTAAGGTGAAGCTTATTGAGGGTTGAACATGTTGGCGCACCAAGGTGCATAAAATGAAGGTGTTGGGTGAAGCGAAGGTGTTTGGTGAAGCACTTCACCTAACGAGAGGTAAGGTAAAGCGAGGACCATTTCAGTTTTCATTATTATGTTTGGTTGTTTGTGAGTGTGTGAGATATATTATGTGGTATGTTTTTATAAAGTGAGTTACTTTTATTTCGTTAGTCAAGTGATGATCATTACGACTTAAATGTGAAGGTAAGATGATGGGTTCAAAGCTATCGTGAGAACTGAGATAAAGGTGAAAAATAGGTTCCCATTACCACTAATCTAACAATCGCATCTGATTTAAAAAATCTAATTTTATATGACTCGGAATGTACATCAATCCATTTATCCCATCTATTTTGCCTACTTTTATATAATTATTGCATTATTTGGTACTTAATTGCTTTAAAGTTGATAAATGCAGTAATTCAGGAGTGTTTTGTGAAGATAAGCTAAAAGGCGCATAAATTAGAGCTAAAAAGATGACATTTGAAGATTGTTGAATTTTCACCAATACGCCGTATCCAACTAAAGAGATACAGCGTATCAGCGCCATGATTTTACAAGAAAACGCGTTTGACCAATTCCCAATACGACGTATTCACTCTGTCTACATACGCCATATCCATGAAGATAACTATTCGAAGATACATTAAATCAAGTAAATTAGGAATGATATCAATGATTTATTACCAACGTAGCGCGCACTCCAAGGAATCTAGCCCAATACCCCGTATCGACCTTGTTGGATACGGCGTATCGAGTCTTTTTCAGACACTATAAATAGAAGACTCAAAAACGAGTTTTCAGTGTGCAATATCATATTCTTTATACCATACTCATTAAAGATGAAGAGAAGATCAACCACCAAGGTCAAGCATTGATCACGAATCCATAGAATACATCGTGTAATTTTTACTCTCTTAATCGTTCAATTTTCATTATTTGATTACTCTTGTATAATTACAACGGTTGTGGGCTAATATGTAACACCCTCAAATCTGAGTACGCAGCGGATTGTTGAATATCCGAGGGCGTTACATTTATGGATCAATAGCACAAGATTCTGAGAACGACTACTAAACGTGTCGTTTGAAAAATCAAGATACATTGGATTAACAAAATACTTGTTTGTTACATAAGCCCATGGCTTCAAATTGTTCAACAATATAAATAAAGATTCCGGTTTATAACAATTTTTCCAAAATGTAATAAGACCCCAAATCTTAAGTGTTGACTCTTCAATTATTGACTTCCAATGTATCATCGCACCTCGTGCCTTATTGACCTGAAAAACATGCTTAAAACGTCAACATAAAGTTGGTGAATTCATAGGTTTGTGTAAAACAATAGCAGGACCGCAAGATTTCCAAGTGTATGATTTAAGCAACACATGCAAACATCATAAAAATTAATTACGTTTTCCTAAGCTCATGACACTGAAGCTCGACAAGTATGAATGCAATAAATTGCCAATGAATGCCCATGAATGATGTTCTAACCCGAAACATCCCAAATCCGACATGTTACAACGTTCGTTCCCGGTGATAGCTAGTCACCCGAACGGGGATGTCAATCCCAAATAGATCTACTCATAACATTCGCGCTTACAATCCAGTAATTGACAGTTCATGATAACAGGGCTCAGTGGGTTATCGCTACTTAGGCAAACACGAAATCATAGTATAAATGTACACTTGCGTCCAATTTGTAAAACAAAGCATGTTCTCACCCCAAAGATGCAAATCATTTAAATAACTGTAAAACATGGGGCTATGAACTCACCTTAGTAGATAGTCCTCTGAATGATAAAAGATATCCACGTATGAATCACACCGTCAAATACCTAAGTAAATACGGCCAGTCTTAGTCTACGGTTTAGGCTAAAGACTTCAATGTATAAACTAAAATTAATTGCTAGTTTATATATACTGTTATCACTTGTGTTGTGGTGTACATGTTTAATGTAATTATATCCGTTTGATGGCTCTTCGAAAAAGTATACGATTTCACACGATCTAGTATACGTGTAAACGTTTATTAATAAATATCCATATTTATTAAGCCGTAGTTTAACTTGTTATAATATACGATAATTATATTACTTGTTCGATTCGTTAAGTGTTTACAGCAATCACTTTTGTTTATAAAACACCCTTGAGTTTCTTATAAATACAAAACAGCCCTTGGGTTTATAATTATACATTATTTATATTTTAAACCCCCAAGTTTCATTAATTACACTTTTAGTGCCTAAACTTTACAAGGTTACATTTTAGGTCCTTATAAGTTTAAAACAGCCCCTAAGTTTCCAGAATTGACAGAAACAGTCCCTAGGCTTGTTAACTTTAGCAATTTATAGTTTTGACCCTATAGTTTGTAAATTTACACTTTTAGTACTCCGACTTTGTAAAAATTACATTTCTATTCCAATTAAATCCCAACAAGTGGCATTTCATTTTGTTAGGTCCAAATAAGTCATCAACACTGCTTTGGGCTTATAAATAAGCTCATCGAGCTTATTTTCGGCTTAACGGGCCTTATTAGGCCCGTTAAGGTCCGTTTAGCGTTTTAAAGGTTCGTTATGGTTTTAATAAGTCTAAGGGTCCTCAATAAGCTCAGTGGGGCCTGATAAGCTGTAAATAAGCTCGGGGAGCTTATTGTAGCTTATTTCGAGCTTATTAGGCTTGCAAGCCCAACAACTCGACCCGATAAGTACCTCAAGAGTTTCTTAGGCATTTTAGCTTATTTTCTGTCCTTATTAAGCCTCTTTGGTCTATTTTTGTTTTAGCTTATCCCAATAAGCAAATAAGCACTAGTTAGTAGGCCGTTAGGCCTATTTAAGGCACGAAAAGGGTTTTAGGCTTTTTGGTTGGGTCCATTTGGGTCCATTAAGTATAATTAAGTCCATTAAGCTCATTGAGCTCTCATAAGATCACCAATATGCTGCCCAAGCTTATTGTGAGCTTATTCACTTATTTTGGGCCCGTTAATAGGCTAGAAGGCCCATTAAGGGCTCGGTTTGATTTATAGCTACACCCTAGGGCCCATGCAAATCAACTAAGCCCATAAGCTTTCTAGTAAGCCTGTAGAGATTATAAGTAAGTTGTGGCCTACTGGGTCGCTTGTTGGGCCCGCTTGGTTGCGTGTGTAGGCGTTTGGGCTAACTGGGCCCATTAGGTGGTTATCCCAAGCACGTTCGAGTTATACTAGTTCATTAAGCTCCCCAATCTAACCATAAGCTCTAATGAGCTTATGATAAGCCACGGGTTCTACGCTTGGGCTGTTGGGCCAGTCAGGTTGGGTCCTTTTACAGTGAGCGCATTTGGGTTACAAAACGGCTACGAGTGGGCCCCTTACTCTTCATGGTATCATGAAAAATAGTCGAATTGTGCTGCCTAGATTGCTATTTTAAGCTCCGCGTTTATCACATAAATATGCCGTGTTCATCACATGCATATGTTCATATGTTTCGAATACTCCTTCCCTAGCCAAAGTGTTGCGTTTACAAGAAAAGTTTACGTGTAGATAATTTAATATTCGCGTATATGGGTAAAGGTTTTGTTGGGTGTCCAAAGCTTCCTATACAATATGATTTGTTTAAGCTTTTTAGTTTTCCTTATGCCACATTTCCTTGTTCTGTAGCACCACACAAGGTCAAATTATTGCCTTATATAGGTTCGTATTTCTCGTTTTATCGTTGGACTCATGTCTAGAAATCAAAGAACAATTAAACTATGGAATGTAAAGTGTCGTGAGAGACTTACAAGGGTCCTAGAGTTCTTGGTTTGAGTAATGAATGTGTAGAATGCTAACCCTTAGCTCGTGTACCCCTTCTGCACCCGTTATATAAACCTTTGCTAGGTTTGTGGGTTCGAATGAATGAAGTGGAAGGTGTTTGTTTGCGTTTGATGACCCGAACAAAGGAAACAATATATGTTTAGTTGTTTGAGAGAGTTTAAGATGTATGAGAGTTTTCAAGAGTGTCAAATGGTGAGATATGAGTATGTATTTATAGGCAAGAATGCTAGATTACTCTCCTAGTTTACATAAACCAACCCACACCAGAACTATGTTGTGCCTTCAGGATGGTGTTTATGGGTTTTTGGTAATCCACCATGAGTTTTGTTTAATATACCACTAAGTTACATGCTTTAATGAGCCTTCAAGATGTAATGCTATACTTAGCTAGTAAATCTTTAGGTTTTGTGGGTTGGGGCTTGGTTAAGCCGCAGGTATAAGGAGGGCATGAAAAAGGAAATGGTTATTAACCTTTGGTTAATAATCTAGTGGGAGACACAAGGACTTTTCCTTAATTATCCTTGAATTGTACAAGATTGCTTAAGATTTTAGATCATGGTTTGTGTGTTCTCTTAATTAGCCGCGCCTAGGAGGATCAAGGAAACAAAAGGATTATTATCCAATGGTTAACAAGCTAGTAGGAGACCATTAGGACTAGCATTTATGAGGATTAGAATGTACATGTACTTGTTAAGATCATTAGAGGATTTCTTAAGGATTTCCTAGGTATGTATATGTATATACCCGACCCTAGTGGGCATTTGACACAAAAATTGACTTAATTTTGTGTTATGGTTATAAAAGTGGGTGTTGGCTTGAGTCTAGGTAAGTCTAAATATTTCCGGGGTGCGTCCAAATGTATTTTATTGCGATACGTAACCCTTTTACGTGACCAATAAAAATAAAATACGCAAAGTACATAATTATCTTCTTAATAATTATTTCTTACTTGGTTGATGTAAACCTTAATTTGTTTGATGACTGTTTACATTAGATGGTTATTTCTAGTCTACGCGATTTAGCTCAAAAGCAAAATTAAGAGTAAACGCGTATCGGATTAAAATGAATAGTGACTAATAATAGGAGTCGTAAAATGACCTGAAATTGAGAAATGTTACAGTCTCCACCCGTTAAAAGAGCTTTGTCCTCAAAGCTTAAGACCTTGTAGTGGATGACGAAGTCCGGTTTGTGAAGAGTTGTGGGTATTTTTGTTTGAACGAGTCTTCACGTTCCCAGGTAAACTCAGGGCCCCGCCTAGAGTTCCAGCGAACCTTAACCAATGGTATCCGGCTTCGCTTCAATCGTTTGATCTCCCGTTCCATGATTTCAACGGGCTCTTCCACAAACTGGAGCTTATCGTCAACATGAATTCCTTCTAGTGGCATGACTAATGGTTCGTCAGCGTAACATTTCTTCAGATTAGACACATGGAAGGTATGGTGAACTCTGCTCAACTCTTGAGGAAGTTCCAGCCTGTAGGCAACTTTCCCAACTTTTGCTAACACCTTGAAAGGTCCGACATATCTCGGGTTCAGCTTGCCCCGCTTACCGAATCGTACAACCCCTTTCCAAGGCGAGACCTTGAGCATAACTCTGTCCCCAACCTCGAACTCCATCGGCTTTCGCTTCCGATCGGCGTAGCTCTTTTGTCGATCCTGAGCAGCTTGCATCCTTTGCTTGATCAGGACGATCTTTTCCGTTGTTTCTTGGATCAATTCCGGACCAGTCAGTTGGGCTTCCCCAACCTTGGCCCAGCACACCGGTGATCGACATTTTCGACCATACAGTGCCTCATAAGGGGCAGCCTTTATGCTAGCATGATAACTGTTTTTGTATGATAACTCGGCCAATGGCAAATGCTTAACCTAGCCTTTGCCAAAATCGATCACGCAAGCACGTAGCATGTCCTTGAGAGTTTGAATGGTTCTCTCACTCTGGTCGTCAGTTTCTGAATGATACGCAGTGCTCATACTAATATCTGTACCCAAAGCTTTCTGAAATGATCTCTAGAAATTTGAAGTGAATCTTCCGTCACGATCACAGATAATTGAGGCAGGTATCCCATGTCTTGCCACTACCCTATTCAAGTACAACCTTGCCAATTTGTCTAATGGATCATTCTCCCTTATTGGCAGGAAGTGAGCAGATTTTGTAAGTCGATCCACAATCACCCAGATGGTTTCGAAACCTTGTGACGATCTAGGAAGTTTGGTGATAAAATCCATCGTGATATTATCCGACTTCCACTCGGGTATCTCTGGTTGTACTAGCAATCCTGATGGCCTTTGATGTTCGGCCTTAACCCTTGCACATGTCAGGCATTTGCTAACATACGTGGCGATGTCAGCCTTCATGTTTGGCCACCAATATAATTTCTTCACATCTTGGTACATCTTTTCGGAACCGGGATGGATAGAATATTTCGACTTGTGGGATTCGTGCATAATCACGGATCTTAAGTCTCCATAGCAAGGTATCCAACTCCTGCCGTGTAAACATAGTGTTCCATCGGCACGTGGTTCCAATCTTTCCTTGGGTATATCCCTTCGGATTATACCTCCTACGTCTTCATTTACGAGATTCTCTGGTTTCTGGGCTTCGATCTGAGCTTCTAATATTCGTTTGGGGAGATCCAAACCAATTGTCATAACTAAGGCTCGAACCAGCAATGGCTCAGTCCGTTCCTTATGGCTCAGTGCATCGGCCACTACGTTTGCTTTCCCGGGATGATAACGAATATCACAATCGTAGTCACTCAGTAATTCTAGCCAACGGCGTTGTCTCATGTTAAGCTCCTTCTGATCGAGAATGTGTTGTAGGCTTTTATGGTCGGTGAACACGGTGCATCTGGTTCCGTATAGATAGTGTCTCCATATCTTTAGGGCAAACACTACCGACCCAAGTTCTAAATCATGAGTGGTGTAGTTCTTCTCGTGAACTTTTAGTCTTCGAGAAGCATATGCAATCACCTTCTCCCTCTGCATTAGTACAGCACCTAAACCCTTATGTGACGCATCACAGTAGACCATAAAGTCTTCGCTCCCCTCAGGTAAAGACAGAATTGGTGCACTGTACAGCTTCTACTTTATTAACTGAAAAGCATTCTCTTCCTTTTCTCCCCAGTCGAACTTGATTCCTTTCTGAGTAAGTTTCGTCATTGACTTAGCAATCTTCGAAAATCCTTCTTTTTTTTATTCGAAAATCCATTCAATGAAACCTTTCGATTAGTAAACCAGCAGACCTAAAAAATTAGGCGAATTTCAGTTGGTGTCTTAGGTGACGCCCAAATATTTGATAGTTTCTATCTTGGCTGGATCTACTGTATGCCTATGCTATCAATGACGTGACGAGGAATTGTTAACCTTCGGGATCAAAACTCCCAAAACTCGCATTTTGAAAACTTAGCATACAACTGCTCCTTCTTAAGCAATTCCAAAATTGCCTTAAGATGTTCTTCGTGCTCTTTCTCATCCTTTGAATAAATAAGTATGTCATCGATGAAGACAATTACGAACTTATCCAAGTAAGGCTTGCACACTCGGTTCATGAGGTCCATGAATACCGCAGGTGCGTTTGTCAGTCCGAATGGCATAACCTGGAACTCGTAATGACCATACCGAGTTCGGAATGCCGTCTTTGAAATGTCTTGTTCTCGTACTCTAAGCTGGTGATATCCTGATCTCAGATCTATCTTTGAATAAATACTGGATCCTTGAAGTTGATCAAACAAATCATCGATCCTCGAGAGTGGATAACCATTTTTACTGTCAGTTTATTTAACTCACGGTAGTCGATGCACATCCTGAATGACCCATCCTTCTTTTTGACAAATAAGACTAGGGCTCCCCTAGGTGAGGAACTAGGCCTTATGAATCCCTTGTCAGAAAGTTCTTGTAATTGTTCTGATGATTCCTTCATTTCGGATGGAGCCAACCGATACGGTGCTCGAGCTACGGGTGCGGCTCCTGGAATTAAGTCGACTTGGAATTTCACTGGTCGAGCCGGAGGAAGACCTGGCAAGTCCTCGGGAAATACTTCAGGAAAATCTCGGACGATTGGTACGTCCTTTATCTGTTTTCCTTCTGACTTGTCCTCCTTTTTCTTCGCGGATATCTGTGCTAAAAAGACCTAGCATCCTTTTGCCATGTACTCTTGAGCTTTTGAACATGAGATAACTGTCAACCGGGATTCTCTCCCATGGCTACTTTCGTTACCACAAAAAGTCAAAGTTTCATTCCCATAGGGAATTTGAACGAGTTTCTCATCACACACTGTCACTGCGTGACATCTTCTTGACCAGTCCAGACTGATAATGCCGTTGAAACTACCCAATTCTATGAGCATTAGATCGATATCGAATGGATGGCCTAATAAATTTTTAAAGTGCAACCCCGTAGGATTTCTTCTCACCAACCCTCACATTGTAGCCTACATTTTACTTCTTAAAGGGTTGTTGTTGGTGACCATGGTTGTTTCTGGACGAGTCATCTGCCTTCCTCTTGTTATCAGACCTTTCCACATAGGTACGGAGCTTCTGATCCATCAAGTCGTTGGCCAACACAATAGTCTCATCCAACATCTTGGAAGACTTCACATTTTGATAAATGTTATCAGGAAGTCCACGGACGTACTTGTCGACCTTCTCAGTCTCACTAGCACAGAGCTTGGTACATATCAGGGTTAGCTCCTGGATACATTGAGTGTATAATGGAACATTGTTCCTTTAACCTTTAGGTTCTACAACTCAATCTCTAGTTTCTGGATCCCTCCCTAGGGACAATACTTATCAGTCATCTTCCTCTTGAGTCCTTCCCAAGTCATTATTTATGCCTCGGACCTAAGGTTCTTATCTGCCCGTTTCACCAAGTCAAACAGCCCCTAACAGGATGTAGGTGGCAAACCTAACCTGATTCCTCAATAGCACAACCACTGATATTGAAAACCGACTCTATATTTTCAATCTATCCAGTTAAACCGCCAACGCCTTTAGTTCCTTTGAAGTTCAGAGGTTGACACTTCATAAAGTCATAGTAGAAACAAGAACGTGCAGTTTGTACATTACTTTGGTTAATCTCGTGTGTGTTGTGGCTTCTTTCTTCATTGGTGGAGTTTTGCAGGAGAGCCTGGCAAGTCTTAGCTTGAATGGATTTATTTAGTGGCAAACAGATTTAATAGTGAAGTGTCCTAGGGCGACTAGTGATAGGTCTCGGCTTGTCGGCTTAAGATTTGGCATAAAATGACGTCAACTTTATAGTAGGATGGAGTAAGGTCTGCTTAGTTGCCATAGATTCTAGTTTGATTTCTTGAAGTAACCACGTTTTATGAATACGCACACACAAAACTCTGTTTTTCAAGGATGTAAGTGAAAATGGATTTATTTATAAAGGTTATATGGTGACTACTCACAGCATGGCATAGTCTTTCCTGAATTATACATAGTTGATCAGGCTATGTATATTTGAGGGCTAACGATGCAATGCTCATTTTCGTCAAAAATGTGTTATGAATAAGGAAGTATCACAGAGTTTTATAAGATGACAAAATGTTTTACAAGGTGGACGTAAGGTTGTTGGTTAGTAAGGGTTTCATGTTGCGGGGACAATTTGTCTATGATTTGGTAACCAATTAGTTTTGGGAAATTAGTATGGAGACAATCTATGAGGGACAACGAGGTAGTCGTAATGTTTTAGTAGATGGTTTGCATGGACAGATAAAGAGTTGAAACAAGATTTGATAAAGTTTTCATAACACCATAATTTGATAGATAGTCGGGTTCATTGCCTTTCCCTCCAAATTACTACATGGTTTCTTAGTACTACAATCCTTCGATACAAGCTAATACATAAATAGTGAGACAGAAGCTCTAGAGGTAACGATCCATGATGACTGATCATGGGCGTCTCGAGCGCCAAAGACTCTCTAGCTCCTCCTGAATCAAACTCAACCGGCGCTCTGTCTTTTCATGGGCCTGTCTCTCACGGTGACAAGTAATTTTCTCGATTGCCTCCGTAGTCTTATTCCTAGCACGCAATGAAGCATTTTCCGCCTCTACAATGTCTATCCTAAATCTTAGGGCCATCAGATCCTCCTGTATGGGCACCCCTACTAGTTGCTCCTGTATGCCTCGTATAGCTTCTCCGTTGGTGTCTTGGATCAGTTCCGGACCAGCCTAGGTGGACAAATACAACCTCTTACAGGGAGGCTGCTCAGACTCAGGAATATCATCCCTATGGTCAACAGGTGGTGGTATGTATAGGGATGGTGGTAGTGGTGGTAGTGGAGGTGATGGTAATGCGGCAGTAACTGCATCAATGAGAGCCTGAGTGGATGATATCCTGAGTGTCTGGATTTGGGTTGGACACCCAGATGATGGTAGTAAAGGTGATGAATGTGCAGGTGGGGCCATGCACCTAGCAAGGCGCTCCCCTGCAGAGGGTGGTGATAGTGAGATAGGTGGTGATGGTGATGGAGTAGTCATGGCCAGAAGTCTCTCAACCTCTGCCTCTAGTGGAAGGGATATGGAAGCCTGAGGCCGGATGGTAATCCTAGCCCCAATAGTAATGTTAGTGGAGGGTGGTGGTATAAATCCAGGCTCAATTCCTTCAAGTGGGTAAAAACAATCTCATCAACAGGATAGAAACAATAGCAGAGTCGGCCGTGAGCCTCAGTGCTCTCCTCTTATCTCTTCCTCATCATTCCAATCCCTCATCATTGACGTCATCCCTAGATGAATCGCCGTCATCATCATCTCCCCCGTCCATAGGATAGTCAACCGGACCATCCTATGTCTCATCATCCTCGTACTCCTCTAGACCTCCTCGGAAACCGACTCAGTAACAGTATCAGGTGACTCAGAAGTAGGTGAATTCAACAGGAGGTAATGGGTTGCTCCTCAGCTGAGGAAACTCATGCTCAAACCTCTAATGGTATAGACTCAGGTATAAGGCTCAGGCACGTAGTCAGGATCCTGTCCTGTACGAACATAGGCTCACGCTCATCCTCGTCCTGAGGAACTGGCGGTGTCTGTGGATCCTCTGGGCCTGGTATGTAATCCGGTGATGGTGGGGCTACTGGCTGTATCGGGAGTCCGTCGTATCCTAATACGATGACCCGTGGAATGCCTCCCTCAGATACCTCCTCATCATCGGCTCCCCAGAAGGCTCTGCCAGGCTCAGAGTCGGTGTAAACAGAAGTGTAGGTAACAGCAGATGTCGCAGAAGACATGATTACTGCAAAAAGCAAAATAACTTATATAAGTATTACTTATAGGAAAGATCGGTATGATATGTCTGTAAGCTTTAATAATAAAAGCCTTATAGTAATATACGTAATATCATTTATATACACGTATATCAATCATGTAAGCACTTAGTACCCTACTAATGCTAAAACAATGCATGTCATGCAAGCATATATGTGCTAGATGTAAACAAGTAATGCATGTATGTCCCTCGCAAATCCCATTTGCGAAAACAGTGTTTGAAAATGGTTATAGCACTTAGTACCCTACTAATGCTAAAACAATGCATGTCATGCAAGCATATATGTGCTAGATGTAAACAAGTAATGCATGTATGTCCCTCGCAAATCCCATTTGTGAAAACAGTGTTTGAAAATGGTTATAGTCCAGACAAAACTTTTGACCTGGTTTCCTCTAGTAACCATGGCTTCTGATACCAAACTGTACTCACCCTCAAATCTGAGAACGCAGCGGTATGTTTGAATATTTGAGGGTGTTACATTTATGGATCAATAGTACAAGATTCTGAGAACGACTACTAAACGTGTCTTTAGAAAAATAAGAAACATTTGGATTAACAAAATGCTTGATTGTTCAATAACCTAGTGGTTTCAAATTGTTCAACAATAATAAATAAAGGATTCCGGTATATAACAAATTTCCCAAAATGTAATAAGACCCCAAAATCTTAAGTTGTTTGACTCTTCAATTATTGACTCCAATTATCATCGCACCTCGTGCCTTATTGACCTGAAAAACATGCTTAAAAACGTCAACATAAAGTTGGTGAATTGATAGGTATATATAAATCAATGGTAAGACCGCAAGATTTCCAAGTGTATGATTTAGCAACACATGCAAACATCATAAAAAGTGAGCACGTTTTCTAAGCTCATGGACACATTAAGCTCGACATGTATGATGCCAAATATAATGCCAATAATAGCTCGTGAAAGATTTCTAGACTAAGACCTAAACATCCCAAATCCGACATAGGTAAAGAAGTAGAACGTTTCGAAGGGTCCCAGTGATGAGCTAATCATCCGAACGGGGATTGACAATCCATATAGATCTATCTATAACATTCGCGCCCACAAATCTGTAATAGACAGTTCATGAAAAAGGCTCCGAGTTATCCTGCTACTTAGGCAAACACGTAATCATGGTATAAAATGGACACTTGCTTCCACTTGTGTAAAACAAAAAAAGCATGGTTCTCACCCCAAGTATTTAAATTCATTAAATAATAGTAAAACATTGGGCTATGACCTCACCTGTATGAATAGTCCACTTGTAAATTGATAATAGATAGTCCAATATAACCACACCGTCAAATACCTAAGTAAATAACGGCCAGTCTTAAGTCTACAAGTTTTAGCTAAAGACTCGAAGTATAAATTGTTGCTAGTTATATAGTACTGTTATCACTTTATATGGTGTAACGTAGTTTAATGTATTTGAAATTGTTTGATGGCTCTAGGGAACACGGAAAATACTTTTCTTAATAAATTCTACAAATAAATTAGTCGTAAATTAAACCCGTTTAATGTCCCGAATATATAAATATTCGACCAATTCTTTAAAGCGTTTATATTATATTAACTTTTGATCACAAATAAACCCTTAATCAACTAGATATTACACATTTAGTTTCCTAGGTTTATAAAATATTAACAAATACACTTGTTAAACCCCGTTATTTTGATAATTAATAATTAGTCCCTTATAAGTTACAAAAATGAAATTTTGGACTTTATAGTTACAACTAGGTAGATATAGTCATTACTATTTGGTAAAGGATATTAGTTACTCCTGGTAGAAAAATATTTTCATTTAGTACTGGTATAACTATAATGGTTTACTACTGGAAGATATAGTCATTACTACTAGGTAGCAATAGTTTTACTCCATGGTAGAATAATAATTGTCATACGTACTAGTAGTAAATAATAATGAATACTACAGTTAGAATAAAGTCATTACTACTGAGTATCATATTAGTTTACTCAAGGTAGAATAAATATTGTCATTAGTCACTAGGTAGTAGACCAAAATTTTTACTACTGGTAATGTTATAGTTACTCCTGGTAGTACAAATGCATTCGTTAAGCTTATTTAGGTTTGCTTAAGCTGTTTGGCTTATTGATAAGCTCGGATGAGCTTATTTTGAGCTTATTAGGCTCGTTGGGCTCGTTAATGGACTAACGAGTCCATTAAAGGTTTGGCTTGTTTTCTAATGGTATTCTCGCCTAAGATTATCATAAGTCTCATAAGCTATTTAAGATCACAAATAGGCTACCAAAGCTTATGTGTGGCTTAAGGCTCCTTGTAGTCATGGAAATGGGCCGTTAGGCCTGTTAAGGGTTTAGAGGGCGTGACTCATCCCACCTAGGCTTATACGCACCTTAGGCCTTCTACAAGTTCACAAAACCTGTCATGGCATATAAATAAGCCGTTAGGGCTTATTCGAGGCATCGGGCCTCGCTAGTGGCTGTCGAGCCTTCTTAATGACCCGATAGGTATCCATTTGGTTTAATGGATGGTTTTCTAGAGGTTTTAACACTTTCACTGTAGGCATGTTATTAAGCATCGAACATGTTCATGTATTTAAGTAATTTGCACTAAGCTCCTGTTTTGTCCTTTATATGGGTCCTTGACCCAAGACGTGGCTAAACAAGCTTGCAAAGTGTTTTAAGCTTGTTCCCTCCTCCGAGGCATATCTAGAGTACCCCCTCACCCTATAAGTCCATACCCATGCATTTCACAAACCCCCAACTCTATATATCCTAGTGTTAGTACATCTATTTAGGGAACTAAGCGAATTGTTATGTATTTACGATACATGGGGCATGAAAATGTTTTCAGTTCCAACGGGTTATCAACCTTTGGGTCAAGTATTTTACGTGTGCGTGTCATGTTTAACCGTTAAGTTATACAATAATCTTTGTTACGTGCCTTATGGCTTTGATTCACCACACAAGTTTAATATGACTAACATAATATTGAATTAAACACATTCCAACCCATCAATATATATGCGTGACATGCATGGTTTTGAACCACACATGTTCGCGTACCAAACAAACAGTGACCTGGGTTACGTGCATATAGAGTACGAACAACAAAACCAGCAAGGGTTAGCCAAGAGTGGACTTACAATAGTCCTAAGCACGAGTCGAACGAGTGAGAAGTGAGGAAATAATGCAACTCAAAGCTTGTGACCAGAAAACTCCTAGCTTCTTAAGCATTTACACCATGATCACCCTTGACTCCGTGTACCCCTGAACCTTGATCTCGAGTGAACAAATCAGACCCAGTGTGTGATGTTCTTGTTTTCCTTTTTGTGTTCGAACCGTAGTACAAAGCCATAAAGAAGAGAGTGCTTTTCTGATTTATAGTTTAGAAATGTATTTTAAGTGTAGGTTTGCGAGTGTATATTTATAGGCTCATGGCTAATAGACATCCCTAACTCCCTTCTTAACCATACCGTGCCCTAAGTATGGTATTTTGGGTGTTTTATAGTAGCATTTTGAGTTAATCACAACAGGGTTTTATTGTTTAAAACCACGCTAGTACAGTTGCCTTAATTATAAGATCATGGTACATGATTTCCCTAGTATCTTTGAAACTCGATAGTGTGGTTTTGTGTTTATTGTAGTCACTACCGCTGCATCTAAATAAGGGTCAAGAAAAGTGGGGCCATGTGGTTATTATTCTTTGTGTATTTGGTGGACTAGGAACATTAAGTACATATCTTAATTAATTCCTAGTTGTACATGTACCTAGTATAAGATTTAGGAGATTTCAAGGATTTTCCTAGTAGATTTGTCTCCCTACATTCGACTCTAGTGGGTTATTAACACAAGTTCTTATTTAATTTTGTGTTAAGGTTTTAAAAGTGGATATTGGTTTGAGTCTAGATAAGTCTAGGTATTTTCGCGGTACATCTAAGCGTATTTTATTGCAAAACGTAAGTCATTTACGTGACCAATACAAATATAATTGAACAAAGCCAACAATTATCATCCTAATAATTATTAGACACTCGTTTGAAGTAAATCTTAATTTATTTGGTGACCGTTTACGCTAAATGTTTATTTCTAGTCTACGTGATTTAGCTTAACAGTAAAATTAAAAGTAAACCCGTATCGGACTAAAATAAATGGTGATCATTAATAGAGTCGTATAATGACGCGAAAATGAGAAATGTTACACTGATTTCCTTTTTAGTGTTTATTAATGGAACACTATCTTTTTTAAAAACGTCTCACTTCGAGTCGTTTTCTATATCTTGTACCTTGTAACTATGAAATAGCACCCATGTTTTAATCTGTTGCGTCCCAAAAATGAGGGTGCTAAAGATTGGTATCAAGAGCTACAAGTTATTAAGAGCTAGGTTACACTTTAGACCTAAAATATAACCTTTATGTGCGTTGAATCTCTTTGTTGCCTTCTATGCTATTTATGAGCGTTTCTTATCCGAGATCTTATGCATCCAAGAATATGCATTCTAGCTATATATAACGATTATCTTTGTTCCCCTGACCACGCTGCAGACATTCCTGAGGTTGAGCCAGTCCAACCCGTGCTTGCATCGAGCGTGCCCGAACTAGCAGCATTACATCCGGACCATGTTCCCAATTTCTCGGAGGAGGATCCAGAGGAAGAACCCAAAGAGGGACCCGAAGAAGAAGAAGAGATGGAGTTAGATTCTGATGATGAGATGGACGAGCCTGATGTGATATTTCCATTTGAGATGGAGGCTTCACCTTGTCCTCCACCTCCTGGGTGAGATACTTTATCTAACACTGAGTCCAAGGTTGCTACTACTGCTACTGTCAGTACTATTACCCAGGTGCGACCTTCTATGCGTAAATTCTTGGGGAACATTCATGTTAGGGGTGGATAATCTTCTACCGCCCCCATTGCTGATGATAGTGAGGATCTGACACCTAGTGGCATGAGGAGGGATATCCATTTCCTTCGCCGTAGGGTTCAGGGTCTCACCAGGCAGATGGATATTCAAGTAGAGACTGAGTTCTTGACCCTGAAAAGACTTAACAAAGGGGATCGACTTATGAAGAGACTTGATTCTAATTTGAGATATGAGATACAATATAGCAACAATATTGATCAAATTGTGACCACACTTGGAGATCGTGTTCGGGTTTTAGAGGAGGATAAAGATAGAGAAGAAAATGAGAGACTGAATGAGAAGTTGAGAGTTGCTGAGGAGAGTGACATGTTTACTCGCATGGAGAAAGTTAGGATTAAGCAAGACTTTTATCAGCTAAGGGTCTGGGCTCATTGATTTTCTGGCGAGATAGTTCGACTTGGAGCTATTAGAGAGGTGGGGCCGAGTGAGGCCATTTATGGTTTAACTACTTTTGGAGAGAGACCACCATCCGAGCCAAGAGGATCACCAGGTAACTCATAGTAGTCTAGTTTCATTTGTAGTTTGTTTTATTATGTAATCACTGAACTGAGATTATCAGTTAGTAGACTTTATACCATTGACTGTAATGACTTTTACCTTATTTTTGTAATGCAATTCAATGATGTGTTAAATCTTTTGTGATGAATCATGAAATTGCTATCTTTTGATTACTACTTGATATGTTGTGACTTCTTTTATTGTTGATTTATTTATCTATGTTATGACAATACCATTGTATGAATATTTATCAAATTTTCCTTGTGTTGTAACAGAATCATGACACCCAGGAGGATGTCTAATGTGGCTATTGAATAGCTTATCAATGAAAGAGTAGCCAATGCTTTAGCTGATGACAGAGCTACAAGAGAAAGTGCGGGAGGACCCACAGGAGGAGCGGGGGACCCTATTGGAGGTGTTGGAGGACCAGCCGCAGCACCAGCTGTCCGTGAGTGAACTTTTGCTAGCTTTATGAAGTGTAACCCCACTACTTTCTACGGAACTAAGGGCGCTATTGAGGTGTGTAGATGGTTTGAAAATATGGAGATGGTTTTTAGCATAAGTGAGTGTGTTAAAGGAAAGAAGGTTAAGTTTGCTACTGACACCTTACAAGGTTGTGCCTTGACCTGGTGGAACTCTCAAGTTGCAACATTGAGACTTAAAACTGCTAACGGATCTCCATGCGCAGAACTAAGGAAATTAATGACAGCTGAATTTTGTCCAAGGGAAAAGGTTCAAAGGATAGAGCATGAGTTATGGGGGTTGAAGGTCAAGAACTCAGATATTTCAGCTTATACCAACCATTTCCATGAGTTGGCGTTGCTATGTCCCACCATGGTTGAGCCAAAATATGAAAAGTTTGAAGCTTATACTCGAGGGTTGTCCGAAGATATCAAGGGAGATGTCACATCATCTAGGCCTGCTAATCTTAATGAGGCTTTTCGTATGGCCTATAGTTTAATGGATCAAAGAGTGCAAGCTAGGGCTGAGAGAATTGCTGAAGGTAACAAGAGGAAGTGGGAGAACTTCCAGAGTGGATATAACAACAATAACAATAACAACTACAGAAACAACACCCGCCACAACCAATAGAATAATAGAAGGCAAGGTAATCCTCGAGCAATGACTACTGCACAGAATGAGAGGGTCGAGTATGCTGGACCTCATCCTTTTTGCAACCATTGCAAGTTGCACCATATCGGTCCCTCCACCGTGAAATGCCACAATTGTGGGAAGGTCAGTCATCGAGCAATGGATTGTAAAGGTAAGATCGTTGCTACTTGTGCTAATACTCAACCAATTGTGACTTGCTATGAATGTGGAGAAAGGGGACACATCATGAACCGTTGCCCAAAGAAGAATGACTAATCTGGGAATGCTTAAGGACGGGCCTATGTGATGAAAGAAGGAGATCAAAACCAAGGCCCAAATGTGGTGATCGGTGTGTTCCTACTCAATAATCACTATGCTACTATTTTGTTTGATTCGGGTTCCAATAAAAGATTTAAGTCCATAAACTTTAGCACCTTGATTGATATTAACCCGGTTAGGCTAGACATGAGTTATGAAGTTGAATTAGCTGATGGGAAAATTGTTAGCACCAACATTGTTCTAAAAGGTTGCACCCTAAACCTAGCAAACCACATATTTGAAATTAATCTCATGCCGATTGAGCTTGGTACTTTCGACGTTATAATTAGGATGGATTGGTTGTCTGAGCACGACGCAGTTATTGTGTGCGGTAAGAAGATTGTTTGTATACCTTACAACAACAAGATGTGGATAGTCGAGGGCGATAGAGGCGCGTCCCGATTGAAGATTGTATCTTGCATCAAGGCCTAAAAATACATAGAAAGAGGATGCCAGTTTTTTTGGCCAAGTGACTGAAAAAGGACCAACAGAGAAGCGTTTGGAGGATGGCTTGTGATTTACAATTTCCCTGAGGTATTTCCTAAAGACTTTCCAGGACTTCCACCACCTCGACAAGTGGAGTTTCAAATTGAACTAGTGCCTGGAGCTGCACCTGTGGCACGTGCACCATATCGCTTGGCACCATCCGAAATGACAGATTTAGTAGAGCAGCTACAAGAATTATTCGTAAAAGGATTCATTCGCCTGAGCTCATCGCCTTGGGCAGCTCCGGTGCTATTTGTGAAAAAGAATGATGGATCGTTCTGGATGTGCATTGATTATCGTGATCTCAACAAGTTAACGGTTAAGAATCGTTACCCACTCACGCGGATTGATGACCTATTCGATCATCTACAAGGCTCAAGTGTGTATTCTAAGATCAACCTGCGATCGGGTTATCATTAACTCCGCATCATGGGAAGAAGACATTCCAATTACTGCATTTAAGACTCGGTATGGTCACTACGAGTTCCAAGTTATGCCTTTTGGTTTACCTAATGCACTTGCAGTATTCATGGACTTGATGAATCGAGTATGCAAGCCGTATCTCGACAAGTTTATGATTGTATTTATCGATGACATCCTAATCTACTCCAAGAACAAGGAAGAACATGGGGAACATTTGAAGATTATCCTGGAGCTGCTCAAGAAGGAGCAATTATATGCCAAGTTTTCAATATGTGACTTTTGGCTTGAATATGTGCAATTCCTTGGTCATGTGATCAATAGTGAAGGCGTTCATGTTGACCCTGCAAAGATCAAAGCTATCAAGAATTAGGCTGCGCCGACAACACCTACCGAGGTACGGCAATTATTAAGACTTGCCAGCTACTATCGAATATTTATAGAAGATTTTTCATTGATTGCCAAGACCCTTACCAAGATAACTCGGAAAAATAAAAAGTACAAGTAGGGTGAGGAAGAAGATGAGGCTTTCCAACTTTTAAAGTAGAAACTTTTTTGTGCTCCTATCTTAGCATTACCAAAAGAAATTGAAGATTTTGTGGTATATTGTGACGCATCACTCAAGGGTTTTAGAGCAGTACTGATGCAACAGGAAAAGTTCATATCATATGCTTCTTGACAACTGAAGACTAACGAAGAAAACTACACGACCTATGATCTAGAACTGGGTGTTGTGGTTTTTGCTCTTAACTTGTAGAGGCACTATCTGTATGGTACGAAGTGTACAGTTTATACTGACCATAAGAGTCTCCAGTACATCCTATACCAGAAAGAGCTTAACATGAGACAACGCCGATGTATTGAACTTCTGAGTGATTATGATTGTGAAATTCGTTATCACCCCAGAAAGGCAAATGTGGTGGCTGAAGCCTTAAGTCGAAAAGAAAGAGTTAAGCCATTGCGTGTTCAAGCCTTGGTAATGACAGTACACACTAATCTACCCGAACAAATTCTTATCACCCAAGAAGAAACAATGTAAGAAGAGAATGTGAAGGCTAAAAATCTAGGAAAAATGATTAAGCAAATATTCGAGATTCGTTCTGACGAATACCAGTGTTTTGACAAGCATGTTTGGTTACCACGGTTAACAGGGTTAAGGGATTTAATTATTTACGAGTCGCATAAATCCAAGTACTCTATTCACTCGGGATCTGACAAGATGTACCATGATTTGAAGCAGTTATACTGGTGGCCGAACATGAAGGTTAAGATCGTCACCTACGTTAGCAAGTTCATGACATGTGCTAAAGTAAAGGAAGAATGTCAAAGCCGCTTGGATTACTTCAACAACCCAAGATTACCATATAGAAATAGGAGAGAATCACTATGGATTTCGTCACCAGACTCTCGAGAACTCCAGGTAGGTATGACTCGATTTGGGTTATTGTTGATCGTTTGACAAAGTCTGCTCATTTTCTGTCAATGGAGCAAACCGACAACATGGAGAAGCTTACTCAACTATACTTGAAATAAATTGTCTATAGGCATGGAGTGCCGATATCGATCATATCGGACAGAGATAGTCGCTTTGCATATGGGTTCTGGAGGTCACTCCAAAAAGCCTAGGGAACTCGACTAGATATGAGCACAGCTTACCACCCACAGACGGATGGTCAAAGTGAAAGAGCGATACAAATATTAGAAGACATGTTGAGAGCATGTGTGATTGACTTTGGAAGTTGTTGGGATAGAAATTTTCCATTAGTTGAATTCTCTTACAATAACAGTTATCACTCAAGCATGAAGGCTGCACCTTTTAAGGCTCTTTATGAAAGGAACAGATCACCTGTTTGCTGGAGTAAGGATGGAGATAGCCAACTTACGGGTCCTGAAATGATTCAAGAAACAACAGAGAAGATAGTGCAAATCAAGAACCATTTGTTAATTGTCCATAGTCGACTAAAAAGCTACATGGATGTGAGGCGTAGGCCGTTAGAGTTCAATGTAGGTGACAAAGTTATGCTCCAGGTTTCGCCTTAGAAGGGCGTAATCATTTTAGAAAACGTGGGAAGCTGAGTCCACGCTATATCTGACCATTCAAAATCCTAGATAGAGTTGGTCCATTGGCATACAAGTTAGAGCTGCCAGAAGAACTGCAAGGAATCCACAACACTTTTCATGTCTTAAATATGAAGAAGTGTTTGTCGGATGAGAGTCTTATCATCCTGCTTGATGGGATTCAACTTAATGACAAGCTACATTTCATTGTAGAACCAGTGGAGATCATGGATCGCGAGGTGAAGCAGATTAAACAGAGTTACATTCCCATTGTCAAGGTTCGCTAGAATTCACGATGAGGGCTTGAGTTTACATGGGAACGTGTGGATAAGTTCAAGAGCAAGTATCCTCACCTCTTTACAAGAAAACCGACGGCGAATAAGGCAAAGTAAGCATCGGGACGACGCTCTCTTAAGGGGAGAAGGCTATGACGTTTCGTAAATTTCAAGGTCAATATTTAAATTTATACTCCATTTTTATTTGTACCTCTGAGTAAAAATTTTCGTTTTGCTATTTAGCCGATTAGTAATTCTTCGTTTCTATTTAAACTTGAGCTGTGTTTAGAACTAATATTCATCTTGTGCCCTACGTAATTTAATTTTTCAAAAAAGTATCCTGAATGACGTAGTTCCATTATTATTTTATATATTTTCACTTCGTGGTTCCGCCTTAACTCTCAGAATATTTTTTGCTAGTACCCGTTAGCCCCAAAACTACCCACCTACCCTAAAAATTATACAAAATTAACCATAAACCCTCCCAACTCACCTTTAGGGGAGGCAATGAAAGGATCTGCAGTGTTAAAACATATGGTATCATCTCCTTCCATTACTTGTATGTATGCAAGTACCAACTAGATAAAAACCACTCAAACTTTACATTTATTTCTCTTAGTCATTTGATAAAAACTTAAAAGCCTTGTTCCTCCTCCCTTCTTGCCATCTACTCCACCACTCAAAACACCAATTTCACTCAAATTTCTCTAGCTAAATTCTACACTAGTTAAAGCATCCTTGTTGGTATTATTCTCTTCATAATCAAACACCATTAAAACCATCTTTTATTGAAGTTTTAGGGATGAAGTGTTGGGTAATAGAGTAGGAGTTTTTTGAAGTTGTGATGATGTTGTAAGTGTATTATCGTGGTTTTTGTTGTTGTTGAAGTTGCTTGTTTGGTTTGGTTGTTGGAAGTTCTTGCAAGATTAATTCTAGGATTGAAAATGGTTATTGATTTGGGTAAAATGAAGTGTGAGGGCTGAGATTTTGATTTAGTTTGGATTATATTGGTAAGTTTATTATTGGTGTTGTTGATTCAAAATTTGGAGGAAAAAGGAAGGAAATTGGTTGGGTTGGTTTCACTAGTTCATATTTTGTTTCACCATTTTTCAACACACGTAAATGTTGTTCTTGATGTTTACTTTTTGGATATAATTGTATTTTGATGTATGCAAGTATGTTTACAAAAGTGGTATGGCATTGTATATATTTTTGGGGAAATATAAATCTTGTTTGGATGAGTTTTGCAAGTGAAATTTGGGACAGATTTGTAGTAGAAGAAAGATAGACTTGTTACGTAATATTTTTGGCTTATGAACACCTAAGGAATGTTGATAAGGTTGTAGGAATATATTAGGTACATGTAGGAATTCTGATGGGGTAATATCGGCGGCCAGACGAATGAGTTATCGCCAAATTGGCAAACTATTTTGATTTTGCACACTGTTAGGAAATGGGTCATAAGTCTAGGATTTTTCACTAACTTTTTAAATGAAAAGATTGCTTACTGTAGAGGGTCACTTATGGGATTACACCTCTCGTGGACCTCGTATCATTAGCTATTATATATTTTGATTTATGGTTGTTTTCATGAAGAGGGTTAAAATTTAGAAATAATATGTTTTGACACTAAAGGGGTAAATAGTAAATTCACTCACGTTTCTAGAATGTTTAGGATAGTGGGGCCCCAACATATCTAGAAAATAGACTCAAAATGATTTCCTTAGGCGAAAGCCTCGTATTTTTATCAATTACGGATTAGGAATTAGAGACTTGTAATGTTGGGGTAAATTCAGAATTTGAGATTTTCGTATTGGTTCAAACTTGTAAAGGGAACTAAAAACATTTATAAGTTAGGATGATAAAAAGTGAAAATGACTACATGTCTTAATACATATTAGATCAGGTTGGTTGACATATTTTGGGTAAACTTTAATTTGAAAAACCTTAGTAATGCCATACTAGTTACGAAAACACATCTTATAAACACATGTTTATTTTTACGTATCGCCTACTATTTCATTATTCTAAATTTACGCCATACCTTTTAGGTGGTACTTAGAGGTTTTTGCTCCTCTGATGATCTTATTATCTTCTGATCTCATTTGCTTAAGGTGAGTTCGTAGCCTCGCCTTTTCTTACTTGCTTGTTTTATAAAATCTCGCGAGGGAGATACATGCTAGTTTTGTAAAAATTAAACACAAGTGATTTATTTGGTATGCTGGACCCGAATACGTGATTATTGACATTGAGTACCTATTTGCCAAAACGTCCCTAATTTCATGAACCGTTAATTACCTTTCATTGTAAATGCTAGTACAAGTGAGTAGATCTATTGTGACTGACAATCCCCGCCCGGGTCAGTAACATAAGATTACCATGTCAAACAGGCGCCCTTCCATTTCCGCGCCTTTCCAAACTATAGCTCATATTTTCCTAAAAATAAAATAGGAAGCAATTAAGTACATATTTTAACAGAAATGTAACCATTATGAGCATTTTATAAGGGATTTTGATATTAAAAAGTGTAACACCCCCAAAAATGCGTGTCGCAGCGGAAGTATGTCCGGGGGCGTTACTTCATAATACACAGCGCTAGATACAAGAGAACGACCTCTAAATGTGTCATTTAAAAAGTAATCTCGTTGATTTCCTTGAAATTGATATAACATTCAAAAGATTGAAAAGCGAGGCTACGAAAATCACCTCGATGATGAAGAACGATTGACAGATAGGCATCTAATATGCACCACACGAACGGAAGACGAAGCGGCTCAATCAAGAAGTTGCAGCTTAACTTAACTGCTAAGTCCCACTAGCCTAGGATAATGTATTTGGGTTTCCCGATGAATGGTTGCAACAACGCGACATGTTGATAAAGATTTAGATTTCTAAGTTGTAATAGTTTGGTGGTTGGTTAAATAAAATAAATCAAAAGTAACGCAATGTATATAATATATCTCGTATATATTACATATGAAAAATATGTCAAGTATATAATTCATATTCTGAATTATATAACAAAGAAAACCAATCAAATAAATAATCGAGGTAGATATACTTTGTAAGTATTAAATAAGAAACGTGAGTAAAAGATTTAAATAGAACATTTCGACACGTTCGTAAATCACCAATTTAATCGGTAGAAAGTTCTTGCATAAAAGTATACTCACGTCTTAAAGTTATGAATTAAACAAACGATGTTTGTAAAGATTTTACAACAATTATAATGTTATCTTCTAGCTGACAATTATAAAATATAAAATAATACTTTATAAATTTACATTTCGTCTCCTCGACGGGTCGTGTCTAAAATAGTTATCTCATTGTAAAAGCTTAGTTTTCTTTCGTTTATCCGGTTATTGTATAATACAAATTATTTTATCTTTAAAATATAACTTAATCCCTTTTATCAGTTTCTAAATTAATAGAAGCTTTAGTACAACATTACTAAATATAAAAATTTATATAAATTTCGCCATGACATTTCCGTTTATATATTGTTTCCCATAATTATAAAACCTAATGTTTTCTTTTCCACTTTTCAACAAATCGCGCGTTGCAAAATATCTACGTGTTTTAAATATATATTTATATATATTTATAACTAAACAAATTAATAAATATCATATTTATTTAACCATTAACCACCATTTTAATTACGATTTATAATTTATAAAGTCTCGTGTTATATTTATTAGTCAAGTGTATAAACCAAACGAGCCCCCGTTGTTTCGCTAAACCAAACGCTCCCTTATTCGATTTCTATTGTCCCAAACGCACCCTTATAGCCTTGTTGTTAACCTAAACACATCCCTATGTCGAATCTGCTAAACCAAACACTCCTAACTGCACAACCAAACGCCCCTAAACGTGTTTCTGCTCACCCCAAACGCACCCTATTTGGCAATATGCTATGCCAAACGCCCCTTTTGGCAGTTAACCTCACAACCAAACAACCTATGGGCTGTTTCCAGATCCAAACGCCCACCCCTATTGTTGTTTATACTAAACCAAACGCACCCTAACTGGTCATAACCCAAAACCAAACGCAGCCTAGTTGCGGTGCAAAACCAAACGCACCATGTTTTGTTAATACAAATCAACCGCACCCTTGTGGGTGAGAAACCATGAAACCAAATGCAGCCCCCTCCCCCCTTGTTGCCATAACACCCAACACACCCTTTCGGGGTTGTTTTACCACAAACCAACCGCACCCTTTGAGGTGGCTGTGAAACACAAAACCACACGCACCCTTGGCGCTCCGGTCAAACCCAACGCACCCTTTCGTTTCAACCGAACCCGACGCCCCCGCGGCTGTTAACCCACAACCCGACACACCCTTTGGTGCTTACCACCAACCCGACACCCCCCTCCCTTGGCTGTGTACGACAGCCAAACGCACCCACGTGGTTGTTAAACCCAACCCGAACGCACCCTCGAGGTGCTTATCAAAGCCAACCAACCGCACCCGCGTTGGCTGTGAACGACAGCCAAACGCACCCTTTTGGCAGTTACCACCAACCAACGCACCCTTGTGGTTGCTGAGTCGCGGTGGGGTGGAGAGGTGGTGCGGCTGTGATGATGGTGGTGTCGTGGCTGAGGTGGGGTGGTGATGATGTTGGTTGTGGTGGCATGGAGGTGAGGTGGTGCGGCAGTGATGTTATGATGATGATGATGATGATGGTGGTGGTGTTATGGTGGCGTCGGTGGTGATGACGAGGTGATGGGGTGGCGCGTGACGGCGAGTGAGATAGTAGACCGGATAGATCGGGTCACGAGGAGTATTTTTGGAGTTGGCCGGAAAATTCCGCCAAAAAAGTTTTCCGGCGGCGGCGGCATGGTGGTGGCCGAAATGTTGGCCGGAGGTGGTGGAGGTCGCCGAAAATGGCGCCGAAAATAATGGAGAGAAGGGAGAGAGATGAGGACACATGTATGTGTGTGTGTTGTATATATAAGAATGAAATGAAAATTTTTATAAAATTTTTATTTATATTAAAACTTTAAAAGTAAATGACAAGTGCCAAATAATGTGGGGTGATTTATGTAAATATTACAACAGGGACTAAAGGTGTAACTTTTGAGTATTATTTTGTAATATAGTGGTTCGGGACTCATTTGATCGACTTAACGGATGTTTCAAAATACGAAACTTGCGCCATTGTTTTCCAAATCATTTTTCTGATAAAAACGAGTATTTACTTGATAGTATTTCATAAATACCTCGTAACATTTATATAAATATTTGTTATTTACTTGGTGACTCGGTTATGTCTCGTCCGAAAGTAAAAATAAAAACAAATTTCTAACCTAAATATTTGCGTTATCAACCAACGTTTTCGAGTAAAATGATGACTAATTTATTAAATATTTTTATTTAATAAAAAGTGTTTTTAAATATAATTTAATTATTTTCTTGTTTCTAAACCTTGCGAGGGCATTTCAGTCACCTTCTGACTGTTTTCGGGTCTCGGGCAAAACTGAAAAGTTGCTTAGGAAATTGCGTTTAATCAAAGTGTTTAGAGTCCTAATAATGAAAACGTGATTTAGCTGCTCGTTTTTGAGAAATCAACTTAGGAATAACATATATCTCTTTTAAATATGTTCCAAAAATTACCGGTTACGCGGTAATCGCTTTTATGTGACAATAAAAGACCAAAAGTCAAAAAGTCAAGTCAGACCCTAAAAGTCAAAGGGGTAAAATCATCATTCAAAATTTCGAAAATTATCGAATGTTACAGTACCTACCCCTTAAAGAAATCTCGTCCCGAGATTAAATTTGTGTTATCCGATTGTGTGACCAAGGAAAGACTTAAGGTTTAATAAACTCGTTTTAAACAAGACGCTGATAACTTTTTTTCAGCAAAATTCGGTGTTTCTACACTTCTCAATCTACCAAAAATTTTGGCTAGGTTTGTCCAGGATATTTAATCCATCAAAATGGGTATCTCAAAATATATCATTACAGATCTTATGACTGGTATAACCGCGTTATAGGGAAAGTCTCATTATAGTGAAAACCTCAAGAAGAATGTGTAGTCGCGTGAGTAAGTTTGTATAATTTTCTAAAGGTCCGAGGACGGAGTCTCGTTTCTACTATCTGTAAGGTTCGATGATTCACATCAACGTGGCTTATGGATGTAAGTATCCAACTTACTTAGTAGTACCAGGACGTATCGCGACCTAAGTCTCCGTACTAGTGGCCGGAATGAAATTGCTCGAATAGATGTTTTCGTCGATAAAGTTGTTTATCCTGGTTTTTCGGGGGGGTTGCACTACCCATTGGATAAAGTTGTACACGCTGGGACCGCTCCAGGACCCAACAACGGCAACATAATCACGAAAACTATAACAAACGGTGACGTGATATTGTACTCAGTCTGTTAGCTCCACAGACAGTTCATGATTGCAAGAATTTGCAAAGGCAAAAGTAATAACTTAAGAATGTGATCATGTAGTTCAAAGTGTAGGCCTACTATTTTCGACTGAGAGTATTGTAAGACGCCATCGTGTTTCTAGATCTTTTTAACGGATTCCGATGATTATCGGGTTCGAGTTCATACTCGCCTCATATCGGATACCATTAAGCCCACTCATTTATAATTCATTACTTACATAAAGGAGCGTCCTAATTTATGTAAGTAAGAAATGATAAACTTATGGTTCGGGGATTTACAATTTCTTTATTTAACTGAAGAGGCGTCTAATCCTTTTAAATTAAAGAGTTATAAATACATACTTAATAATTCCGAATGCAATACGGTTATCCCATAACCTTCAAGGTTGGTGGATTGACTGATGATGCATGTGCTTAATGAGTATGGACGATGTGTGCAAACTCGTGTTCGAAAGACGGGGAGTAAAAACAATAAGGAATATCGACTAGTGTTCACGATAGTTAATGAGTTACTTGGTTAGAGTAAAATAAGATAAAGAGGTCTTTCTTATGATCGATCGTCAACATAGCGATTTCATATCATGCTTCCTATTACAAGTCCTCGCCCATTCAAGACTTGTAATACTTTATATTCATACATATCCCATGTAAAAGAAACTGTGAGGGCTTTGTTAACCAATAGCAATTATCACTATCCCCCAATCCTTTGATATTACAAGTCCGCCAATACAAGCTTGTAATACTTAGATTCATAACATTTAATTCCATGTAAAACAAATTTATGACGGTCTCCGTGTAATACAATTATAGTATAATGTTATGAAGCAAAAAATATTATCCTGAGAGACCATTATCTAATACAATGTCTGAGAACTGAAATGAGACCATTGATGTCAATCACAATGTCTAAAAAGTTAAGATTGTGACCATTGTATAACTTCACAATGTCTGAGGTTTTGATTGAGACCATTGATGCAACTCAACAATGTTTAAGAAATGCTCTGGTTTTATATAAATTACTGCTTTTCTAATTATCCGTGCGATATACGCAAAAAAGATGTAAGCATTATATTACATATATGTAGGTCATGTACGCAATTCAGGTAAACACTAAACCTAAGCAAGTAAGCAAAGTAGGTGTGTTGCACTTTGAAAAATGTTTTTTTGTGATGCAAATTTGCAAAAACTGCTTAGTCTAGGCGTTAAAATATTGCAACTAGGGTTCTATATATGCCAGTGCTATGATACCCATATTGTTGTAACACCACCAGAAATGGTGTCGCAGCCAGAAGTATGTACGAGTGTGGGGCGTTACTTCATAATACACAGCGCTAGATACAAGAGAACGACCTCTAAATGTGTCGTTTGAAAAGTAATCTCGTTGATTTCAAATGTTTCCAGTATGTATTGCCACTTTATTCAAGGCACAGTAAATATCCATGTGAGTATAAAACAATGATTACAATTACTCTAAGTTCATGAAACCGATGCACTAATATAACAGTAAGAGTTCATATGTAAGTATTATGGGCCCTGTAAGCCCAACCAATCGTAATCCGACATGTTATAACATTCGTTTTCCCAGTGATAGCTAATCACCCGAACGGGGATTGTCAATCCCGAATAGATCTATTTTATAACATTCGCGTAGACAACATGCTATAACGTTCATTTGCCCAGTGAAAGCTAGTCACCCGAACGGGGATCACACCCGAATAGATCTATTTCATAACATTCGCGTTCACCCTCCAAGTGATTTATAGTTCATGAAGCTGTGACGTAGACTCTTATATATACCCATCACAGGTGTCCCCTCTAAGAACACCCGGGCCTTTATTTAAAGAATATGTACTCCCGTTACCGGTGTCCCCTCCAAGAACACCCGGGCAGTACTGTATCGTTATCAGTTCAATCCACTTAAGCTAATCCCTAATCATTTCAAAAGTAAAGTACATATATTTGTGACAAAAAATGAAGTCAAGTAATATATCCCATAGCGAGCTATGTAAATGAGTATGGGAACCAATTTGTAATAAACCTCGTAAAGCATTTGTCAAAACAGCATGTCTCACCCCACAAAAATGTATGTAAACAAGTAAAACGTGGGGCTATAATAATCTTTCAATATCCTTTAAAAACATACATTGTTGTTTTAAGATAACCGAGTAAGTTTAAGAGTTTGTATGCAAGCATGTATCCATTCCGCGGGTTTATAAAAACAGTTCAAAGATTGAAAAGCCGTGGCTATAAACTCACATTGATGTTGAAGAACGATTGACAGATAGGCATCTAATATGCATCACACGAACGGAAGACGAAGCGGCTCGATCAAGAAGTTGCAGCTTAACTTAACTGCTAAGTCCCACTAGCCTAGGATAATGTATTTGGATTTCCCGATGAATGGTAACATCAACGCGACGCGTTGATAAAGATTTAGATTTAAAGTTGTAATAGTTTGGTGGTTGGTTAAATAAATAAATTGAAAAGTGAACGCAAAGTATGTAATATATTCTGTATATATTACATATGATAAATAAACCCTTATATAACTCATACCGTGAATTATATAACAAAGATAAACAATCCAAAGATTAATGTGAAGTATATAATACTTTACAGGTATTATATAAGAAACGTGAGAAAATAATTGAAACAAGATATTTTGACACCAATTTAATTAATAAAAAGTCCTTGCATAAAAGTAGACACACGTCTTAAAGTTATAGTTTAAACAAACGATGTTTGTAAAGCTTTTACAACAATTATGATGTTATCTTCTAGCGGACAATTATAAAATATAAAATAATATTTTATAAATTTATATTTCGTTTCCTCGACGGGTCGTGTCTAAAATAGTTATCTCATTGTAAAAATATAGTTTTCGTTCGTTTATCCGGTTATTGTATAATACAAATTATTATATCTTTAAAATATAACTTAGTCCCTTTTATCGGTTTCTAAATTAATAGAAGCTTTAGTACAACATTACTAAATATAAAAATTTATATAAATTTCGCCATGACATTTCCGTTTATATATCGTTTCCCATATTTATAAAACCTAATGTTTTCTTTTCCACTTTTCAACAAACCGCGCGTTGCAAAATATCTACGTGTTTTAAATATATATTTATAACTAAACAAATTAATAAATATCATATTTATTTAACCATTAACCACCATTTTAATTACGATTTATAATTTATAAAGTCTCGTGTTATATTTATTAGTCAAGTGTATAAACCAAACGAACCCTCGTTGTTTCGCTAAACCAAACGCTCCCTTATTCGATTTCTGCTGTCCCAAACGCACCCTTACAGCCTTGTTGTTAACCCAAACACACCCCTATGTCGATTCTGCTAAACCAAACACTCCTAACTGCACAACCAAACGCCCCTAAACGTGTTTCTGCTCACCCCAAACGCACCCTATTTGGCAATCTGCTAAGCCAAACGCCCCTTTTGGCAGTTAACCTCACAACCAAACACCCCTATGGGCTGTTTCCAGATCCAAACGCCCACCCCTATTTGTTGGTTATACTAAACCAAACGCACCCTAACTGGTCATAACCCAAAACCAAACGCAGCCTAGCTGCGGTGCAAAACTAAACGCACCCTGTTTTGTTAATACAAACCAACCGCACCCTTGTGGGTGAGAAACCACGAAACCAAACGCAGCCCTCTGCTGCCATAACACCTAACGCACCCTTTCTGGTTTGTTTTACCACAAACCAACCGCACCCTTTGGGGTGGCTGTGAAACACAAAACCACACGCACCCTTGGTGCTCCGGTCAAACCCAACGCACCCTTTCGTTTCAACCGAACCCGACGCCCCCGTGGCTGTTAACCCACAACCCGACGCACCCTTTGGTGCTTACCACCAACCCGACACCCCCCTCCCTTAGCTGAGGTGGGGTGGTGATGATGTTGGTTGTGGTGGCATGGAGGTGAGGTGGTGCGGCTGTGATGTTATGATGATGATGATGGTGGTGGTGGTGGTGTTATGGTGGCGTTGGTGGTGATGACGAGGTGATGGGGTGGCGCGTGACAACGAGTGAGATAGCAGACCGGATAGATCGGGTCACGAGGAGTATTTTTGGAGTTGGCCGAAAAAGTTTTCCGGCTGCGGCGGCTTGGTGGTGGCCGGAATGTTAGCGAAAGGTGGCTTCGGTGGCGGTCACCAGAAATGGCGCCGGAAATAATGGAGAGAAGGGAGAGAGATGAGGACACATGTATGTGTGTGTGTTGTATATATAAGAAGGAAATGAAAATTTTTATAAAATTTTTATTTATATTCAAACTTTAAAAGTAAATGACAAGTGCCAAATAATGTGGGGTGATTTATGTAAATATTACCACAGGGACTAAAGGTGTAACTTTTGAGTATTATTTTTTAATATAGTGGTTCGGGACTCATTTGATCGACTTAACGGATGTTTTAAAATACGAAACTTGCGCCATTGTTTTCCAAATTATTTTTCTGATAAAAATAAGTATTTACTTGATAGCATTTCATAAATACATCGTAACATTTATATAAATATTTGTTATTTACTTGGTGACTCGGTTATGTCTCGTCCGAAAGTAAAAATAAAAACAAATTTCTAACCTAAATATTTGCGTTTTCAACCAACGTTTTCGAATAAAATGATGACTAATTTATTAAATATTTTTATTTAATAAAAAGTTTTAATTAAATATAATTTAATTATTTTCTTGTTTCTAAACCTTACGAGGGCATTTCAGTCACTTTCTGACTGTTTTCGGGTCTCGAGTAAAACTGAAAAGTCGTTAGGAATGTCGTTTTACATCAAATTGCTTTAGAGTCCGAATAATGAAAACGTGATTTAGCTGCTCGTTTTTGATAAATCAACTTAGGAATAACATATATCTCTTTTAAATATGTTCTGAAAAATTACCGGTTACGCGGTAATCGCTTTTATGTGACAATAAAAGACCAAAAGTCAAAAAGTCAAGTCAGACCCTAAAAGTTAAAAGGGTAAAATCGTCATTCAAAATTTCAAAAATTCTCGGATGTTACAAAAAGTATAAAGCATTTGATGTTATCAAATATCACTCCACTTGAATTCTACTTGCTCTCATGTAGACTTGTTAGAATTAGTTCTAAAAAGATATCCCCCAACTTAACTCGAGAGATATGAATATACAAATTACATATGCTAGAAAACATTAAAGCTAAAAACCTCATGAAAAGGGTAACAAAATCACTCAACTCCCACGTTAGTCTAAGTGTTTTAATTTCTAGGTGATCACTCAAACGCTCAGTCATAGTATGTATTCTGTCATAGAGTTGGACATTATGAAAAACTCCACCAATAGAGCTAATGTCTAAATAATCCTTAAAGGCAACAAGGGGTAAACATAATAGTAAGGTTTATAGTGGGCAAGTCATTCAAATGATAATAACCGATAACAATGTTCTAGAAAAGGCGACAAAACCATACATGCTCTTCCAAATCCATCAACGAGACACCTATGATTGCTCATTCCTTAACTCGAACAAGCTAAAGGCTAAAACCAATAATAAGTAAGGTAGAGATAAGACATGGGATTCATTTGAAATGTGAAAAATAAAAGTACAATGAAATAGTCTGAGTCCACAATCTCCCTGTCACTAGTTACTGTCCATCCATAAGCTTAAACTTCAAGGAACGAGAAATTGATCAATCTCTAATAATGAGTCAGTGTGTGTAGATATAGGATCGTGTCATAATAAACGTCAAGGCAAATGCACACTAACTCAACCTTCAAATCCTTGTTGGTTTAGAGACGCAACAACTTTAAATATACCTCGAACTACATACGAGGTAATGATATAGCATAAATAATAAAAAGCTAGTTTTATAACATAACAAACACTAATAATGCCAACATGCTTAAGAATTTCGAATTTAAACACATTTTTAACACTTTTGAAATATGTAGCATGGGTAATACATGAACATAAATGTTAAACTATATCAAATCATCATCAACACATGAAAATACATAGATCTTAGAAAGAGAAAGAGGAAACTAGAGAGAAAAAGAAAAAATATGATAAAAGAAAAGAGTGGAGGATTACAAGTGAAAGAAAATATAATCAATACCATCCTAACAAGCTAGGAGGGTGGTATTTATACCCTAAAAGGGTATGGACTCACTTTTGCTTTCTTATGGGCCGAATAACACACTAATGGGTTTAAAGCCTGCAACTTAGGCCCAATTAGCTTCAAACTGTAAACTATGTTTTTCCTATACAAGGTTCGGGAATAAATAATGACCATCACTTTAGTAGAAAAAGGCTAACAATATCCCCCTAAAGGGTGGTCATTGCACTTATGGCTTCACTTATTGTGACGTCATGGATCTTGGAGCCTTGTGTTCTTGGGAATTTTTTTGAAGTTCCTTTTGCATGCTTGCGATCTTGGATCTTGATCTTTGACTTGATATCTTTGTCTTAATCTTGATATCTTGGTCTTTAGCCTTGACATTATTCTTGACTTTGAGGTCTTTAAATCTTTATCCTGGAACTTTGGTATGTGTTTAATTACACACACCTTTTACCTTTAAAAACAAGTTAAAATAACCAAAAACGGACTTAAAATGCCAAATATATGCTTGTTTTGCTAACTGTGTTGTGCAGGAACGGATATCTAAGAAAAGGACGAAAAACAAAGCCAAAACGACAAAACCGGACACGGAATGGAAAAGCGTGGAAAAGACAAAGTCAGGACAAAGCCCAAGTCAACCAAAGTCAACCCCGACAAATCCAAAAATCAAAAAAGTGAAGAAAAATAAGTTAGGGACCAAAATTGCCAAGTCCCTAACTTATTTAATGAAGGAAAAAAAAGAAAATACTCACAAGGGCCAAAACTGCCAATTGCCCAAAGTATTAACCACAAGGGCCAAGTCTGCCAACTAGCCAAAGTTATAACTCATAAGGACCTTGGGTACAATTCAAATATAACGTTGGGGGACTATTTCTGTCAAAGTCCCCAAACATTCATTAACCAAGGACTGAAATTGCAAAAAGAGATATAACCTTGAGGGACTATATGTGACAAATCATCAAACTTCACCCCTGGATTTGAGTTACTGTATATCTTCCTCATTAATTTCCCGCCAAACTTCAAGCCCCACCTCTGGCATTTCCCCCCTCCTCGTTTGCTGTCCACAACCCTCCAAAACCATCACCAACACTTACCCCACCCCCCACATGGATGTGCCAAGCTGGCAATCCAAAATCCCTCAAAAATTCATCAAAGGCTGTTATAACTCGGATTGGGCACCAAGGTAAATGAAGGGCCAGGATTTGCTTTGGAGTCCACTCTCACAACAAGCACACAGCTCAAATGTGTCTACAAAGAAACACACCAGGAAGAAGACAAAAGAACCCCAAACCCTAGCTTATTTTTGGCTATAAAAAACCTTTGTAAGCCCTGGAGGCAGGAGGGAGTTTTTTTTTAGTGTGTAAGTTTTAGAAGTTCAGCTTCAGTTTGTTTAGTATAACTTAGTTAAACTTTCATGTAATTGTAATTTCTTTTAATGAAAATGGAGATTTAAGTTTAAAATTGTTGTCCAAGTTCTTGCTTCTTGAAGCTCACTTTTAAGCTTAATATAAGTCACTTTATAAATCTGTTTTTTAAACTTTGATACAACAATTTAAGGAAAAATTTAAAAGAAGGAAAAGTTACTGTTTGATCAAGCAAAAGGATGAATGAGCAAACAAGGATGACTCATTGGGTTGCTTAGTATAGCTTTTATAAGCTAAGGGTAGGTTTGAGCTTATTTAGGGTTCACACAATCCTGTTTTGAGCAAGGATCAAAGGTATGCTTTCACTTTAAAAATTTTGCATTCTACTGTAGCATAGCTTATTTCTCTAATCTTGCTTATTTTAGTTGTTAATGCTTGTTTTTGTTTGTTGTTTGTTTATTAAGTGCCTTGTTTGAGTTTTTATGCAAATCTGTCAAGTATAGCTTGTAAACTGCTTATTGCTCTTGTGCTTATTAAAGTGCTTATTCCTGTTGTAATTGTGTTTAATATTGTTTAATATTGTCTGTTGATTATCTGTTTTTCAAAATCTTGGCTTTAATCTGTACAAACTTAGCTTAAAAAAGCACTTTAAAAAGTTAAAAGGGTGTTTGGGATAAGGGGTAAAAATAGGTCATATTGGGTTAAAAACTCCATGGGTCATTTGATGAACTTTAACCTGCATTTTTTTAAGTTGATTAATACTGTATTTTAAGGTTCTTTAAGTTTAAAATTTGTTTTTAAGTGTTTTTCTAAAAGTCCCTTTGAATCTGTGGTGACAGATTTGATTCAAAGGGCTTGTATGATTAAGCTTGTTGTTGCCAGCTCTTGACTCTCATTTTTGTGTCTCTTTAAGTGTCTAAATGAATGATGTTAGAGTCCATTTGGTTTACTTATTCACTTGCAAAAATCTGTCAATTTTATTTTCTAAGTCATTGTTAGCCTTTTTCACTTTAACTTTTGAGTTAGTTAAATTAGTTTTTAGCTTTTAAAATCTTGTGCACAAGTTCATTTCATGGTATTATGCATCTGTTTTAACTAAGTTTTTGATTTTGAGCTTATTGGAGAGCTTATTTTTAAGCTAGGTTTTTCACAAAATCCTTTGTTAAAACTGTCCTGGTGCTAGACACCCTTTTTTAAGCCAACTTATTTAGCTTATTAGGGGGCCTCAGCCCAAGCTTTTAGGTTTTCTAAAAAGCCAATAAGCCCTTTTGTTAAGCCCTAGCTTTTCAGACCTTAAGTCATCCTTTTGATTGCTTATTTTTAAGCTCAAAGTAGGTTCTTTGACTGTTTCATTAAGCATAGTGTAGGAAATTGCTTATTTTCTTTTCTGGCTTATTAGGTGTTTACTAATGGTCGAATTTAGCTGATTTTAGTTATAGTTGCTTATTAGGATTAAGTTTTCCCTTGTTTTTAGCTTATTTTGCCCCTTAACAAGTTTATTAGACTTAAAATTTACCCTAGCAGTACTAACTCTCAAGTTAGTACTGCTGAGTGTTTAAGCCAATTCCTGGCTTATTGGGTTTCTTTTATTTGCTTATTTTGTTCCTAGAGATTCATATTATTTGAGTGTTAAGCTGTGTGTGCTCATTTTCCAACTTTGCTTGCTTATTTTGTGTTAACAGTCAAAAAGATTTAGCCATTTTAGCCTTAAGCTTATTTAAGCTTTCTGTCTAGTTTAAGCCCTTTTCAGCTTATTTAGTTGTAGATTTTAACTAATTAGTGCTTACTTAGGATAGGTTAGATAATTCATTCAGCTTCTTTGTTCAAAAGTTAGCTTAGTAATCTAAAAAGTCAAAAGCCATAAACCCTTTAAGCTTTAAGCTACTGTCTGTTTTAAAAAGCCCTTTTTCAGCTTATTTATAAGCATTTTCAAAAAGTCGTAGTTATGAAAATTGTTAAGCTCAAGGAGCTTAACAAGTTTGTTTGAAAAGTTTTTGTAAAAAAAAGGGGAGATAAGGGGAAACCCGGGTGAGCAAGACTCGAACCCGGGCCTCTACCCTCAATACACCCCTTTTTTATAACCAAGCCTTACCGCTGCGCCCTTGGGACTTCTACGTTAGAGTCCCAAGTGGTTTAGTATTTAACCCTTTTTTGGCCCTTAAAGCTATAAGCTGTTTCCAGCTTATTTTCGGCTTATTTATAAGCCGAATTTTGGGTTTCTTATTTTTCTTAGGTAGTATTTAGGGTCTAGTATTTTAGGTAAATTTTTCAGAATTTTTAAAAATAGTTTAGTATTTTTTATAATTTAATTTAGTTAAAAGTTTAAAAAATTCATAAAAAATATAAAAATTATCAAAAAAATATTTTTCTTTTTTAGAAAATTTTCTTTAGTCATATTTTACGTAGGAAAAATATAAAAACTTTCGTAGGGTCATTTTTGTAACTTTTTGATTTTTAAAGAACGGGTCTCGGGTACGGGATTTTGTCTTGACTCGTTTTTGGGTCAAACGACCTCCGTTTTCAGTCTAGTCTTTTTCATTCTTCGTTATTAGTCTCCTAGAGTAGTTTAGAGGTAAAAATTTCTTTGTAGGGTTAATTTTGAAGATTTTAGGTTTTTTCGGGATTCGTGCTCCTGTTTTTCAGCTTAATTTCATAATTTTTAGGTTTTTCTTATTCGTTTTTGTTTGTTATTGTTTAACTTAGCTTTCCACACTCTCAAATCATTTCTCTCATTCAAACTCTAATCTTCCGACTGTATCGATTCTCAGTCCCAGCTCGTTGGGGATAACGGACCGGGAAATTCTATTCTACTTCAGGTTTTATTGATCATTGTTGTTTTTGGGGGGATTATATATTTTATTATATTTATTATATATATTATATATAGTTTGAAAGAAAATTTACCAATCAATTTTCGTTGTAGTATAGTGGTAAGTATTCCCGCCTGTCACGCGAGTGACCCGGGTTCGATCCCCGGCAACGGCGCCAAAAAATTGATTGGTAAATTTTCTTTCAAACTATATATAATATATATAATAAATATAATAAAATATATAATCCAAAAAACAACAATGATCAATAAAACCGAGAAGTAGTATAGAATGTTCCCGGGTCGTTTATCCCCAACGAGGCTGGACTGGAGAATCGATACAGTCGGAAGATTGGAGTTTGAATGAGAGAAATGATTTGAGAGTGTGGAAAGCTAAGTTAAACAATAACAAACAAAAACGATTTAAGAAAAAAACCTAAAAAATTATGGTGGGAAATTAAGCTGTGAAAAAACGGCGAGCACGAATCCCGAACAAGGGGTCAAAAACCTAAAATCTTCAAAATTAACCCTACAAAGAAATTTTTACCTCTAAACTACTCTAGGAGACTAATAACGAAGAATGAAAAAGACTAGACTGAAAACGGAGGTCGTTTGACCCAAAAACGAGTCAAGACAAAATCCGCACCCGGGACCCGTTCTTTAAAAATCAAAAAGTTACAAAAATGACCCTACGAAAATTTTTATATTTTTCCTACGTAGTATATGACTAAAGAAAATTTTCTAAAAAAGAAAAATATTTTTTTTGATAATTTTTATATTTTTTATGAATTTTCTAAACTCTTAACTAAATTAAATTATAAAAAAGTAACTAATATTTTTAAAATTCTGAAAATTTTACCTAAAATTTACTATGCACTACAACTATCCTACGAAAAATAAAAAGCCCAAAATTCGGCTTATAAATAAGCCAAAATAAGCTGGAAACAACTTATGGCTTATAAGGGCCAAAACTTGGTTAAATACTAAACCACTTGGGACTCTAACGTAGAAGTCCCAAGGGCGCAGCGGTAATGCTTGTTATTAAAAGAGGGGTGTATGAGGGTTGAGACCCGGGTTCGAGTCTTGCTCACCCGGGTTTCCCCTTGTCTCCTCTTTTTTTTATGAAAACTTTTTAAACAAACTTGTTAAGCTCATTGAGCTTAACATTTTTCATAACTACGGGTATTTGTGAAAGCTTATATAAAAAAAAAAATTAAGCTGTAAAAGTGCTTTTTTATAACAGGACAGTTGCTTAATTAAGCTTAGGACAAAATGGTTTTTTTTTCTAGGCTGTTATACACACAATAAGCAAGAAAAGTAAGAAAATAAGCAAACCAATTCAACATACCATCATAATGAACTACTAGAAAATAATTACGAAATGGAATAAGCTTCATGTAGAAGCCAACAAATTGGCCTTAATACCCTCAGCAGTACTAACTTAAGAGTTAGTACTGCTAGAGTAAATTTTAAGCCTAGGGACACAATTTTGGCTTAAATAATAGCAAATACAAAAAGGGCTTCTTTAGGTTGAAACAAAGTGGCTTATCAAAGAGCTTATTGGTTTTTTAGAAAAGCCAAAAGCTAGGGCTGAGGCCCCCTAATAAGCTAGAATAGAATGCCTAAAAACGACCCCTTAGCACCAGGGTAAATAATCTAAAAAAAGGGAGCTAGTTTGACAGCTTAAAATAAGCTGTCAAATAAGCTCAGAATTAAAAATTAAGCTAAGACATATTAAGCTTTACTTAAGGTGAGCTTGTGCACAAAGATTCATCAACTGAAAAACAATTCTTTTAGGATTTGGAATGAAAAGCTTAATTGGTTTAACTTGTGAAACTTAAAAAAAAATATTGACAGAATGAGTAAAATAAAACTACGGACTCTAAGGCTTTTACTACTTGATTTAAACACATATAAATGACACAAACTAGCACATAACTTAAGTTTCCTAAAGTTTAAGCAAATAAGCACATAAAACTTTTCTAAAACTAACAGATCCTAAGAAAACAAATAAAAACTTGAAAAACACTTTTTTTTTGCAACTTGATACTTTGGAACAACAGACTCAAAAAGAGCTCAATAACTTAAGCTAAAGCTAGCCTTATGACACCAACCCATACCACTCCTGTTTTGACCCATTTTGGTCTTATCCCAAACACCCCTTTATATTTTAAAACTGGTTTTAAAACTTATAAAAAACTGATTTAAGCTCAAATATTTAAAGACTACGATTAATCATGCAATATTAAGCAATAAAGAGTGAAAAGTATAAACAAATAAGCACTTGAAAATCTAATAAGCTAATCCACAAAAATAGGCTATTCTATACAATTTTAAGCAATTTGCATGTAAATGAAATAAGAGCAACTAGAAAGCATATTTAAGCATCACTAAACACAAATAAGCACAATAAGCCATTAATAAGCTAAAAATAAGCAGTGCTACAGTAATTTTTAAGCAAAAATTTAAAGAGAAAGCATACCTTTATCCTTGCTCAAAACAGGATTTTGAATACCTAAATAAGCTCTAAAACCTACCCAAAGCTTATAAAAGCTTAACTAAGAAACCAATGAGCCATCCATCATTGCTCATTCATCCACAGCTTATCAAACAGTAACTTTTCCTTCTCTTTTGAATTTTTCTCAAATTTGTATCACAGTTTAAAACAGGTTATAGAGTGACTTAAATTTAGCTTAAAAGTGAGCTTAAAAGAAACAAGAACTTGGCAACAATGTGAAACTTAAACCTCAATTTTCATTAAAAATCACAAGTACATAAAGTAGTTTAGAACCGTAGAAAAACTAAAACTGAACTTAAAAAAAACTGCATACAAAAAAAAGCTAACTCTCAAAAAAAAACTCTGGTGCCTCAAGGGCTTACAACAGCTTAAATAGCAAATAAACTAGGGTTTTTGACATGGTCTTCTCTTGTTGTCTTCACTTGGGTGTGTTTCTTTGAAGACACACAAACAGACTTGTGTTTGTTGTGTGTGTAGACACAAGGGCAATCCTGGCCCTTGGTTTTGAGTAGTGCCCACTCAAATTATATCAACCATTGATCCGAATTGTGGGAATTAGGATTGCCAGCTTGGCATACCCATGTGGGGGGTGGGGTTTATGTTGGTGATGGTTTTGGAGGGTTGTGGACAGCAAACGGGAATGGGGGAAATGCCAGAGGTGGGGCATTGAGCTTTGGCGGGAAATTAATGGTGAAGATATACAGTAACTCAAAAACCAGGGTGAAGTTTGGGAGTTTGACAGGTTTGGTCCCTCAAGGGTTGTATGGTTATTTCAAGTTTCGTCCTTGTGGTTGTTAAAGTTTGGGGACTTTGACAAAAACAGTCCCCAAAGGTTATATAAGTTATTACACCACAACGTCATTGGGGTGATAACTTTTCTAGGATGGAAGAAAAAAAAAAAATGGCCCTTGTGGTATATCTTGGAGATTTGGCAGAATTAACCCTTGCAAGATTTTTCTTCTTTTTCCTCTTTAAATAAGTTTAGGGATTTGGCAATTTGGGCCCCTAAACTTATTTTTCTTCACTTTTTGACTTTTGGATTTGTCGGGGTTGACTTTGGTTGACTTTTTCACACTTTGGGCTTTGTCTTGTCTTTGTCTTTTCCACGCTTTTCCATTTCGTGCCCGGTTTTGTCGTTTTGGCTTCGTTTTTTGTCTTTTTCTTAAATATCCGTTCCTGCACAACACAATTAGCAAAACAAGCATATTTTTGGCATTTTAAGTCCGTTTTTGGACTTTAGTTCATTTTTAAAGGTAAAAGGTGTGTGTAATTAAACACATACCAAAATCCCCCATACTAAGGTATTGCCGTGTCCTCACGCAATGCTATGAAGTAAGCATTTAGAAAACTAAGAATCTCAATCGCCCTCGACTAATAACTTGGAAAAGTAGCTAAGTGTTCATCGAGGAAGTTAAAGACTCATAAGTTTTGAAAATCCTCGCGTCTTTACCATTTTTTTTATATGTACACCTATTTCTACACATCTTTTTGTATTTTTCATTTTTTCATTAATCAACTAACTAGAATGTTTTGACTTTCGTTATTTAATAACTTTAAGGGATCATAGAACAAGATGCATTTCGATCCGAGAATGCCCCAAAAAGGATAAATTTATCATTCCTGACTTTTTACTTATTCCAAACCAAGCTTAAAACAAAATCACCGTTAATTATGAGTTAAGATGCTAACACTACTCATATTTACAATTTGTAAACTTTTCACTCCCGACAATTTATATCTTAGGTGTATGTGCTATTTTGAATTTCAACCATGGATTAATGTTTTGCAACATTCTATGTTTCACGTTTCCCACCCGAGTAATAAAGAGTTTGACATAGGCGAGATCATCCCCATGTAGCGACTTTCTCGTCTCGTCACATTCCCAACCTTGCGATTAAGTGACCAGGCTTTTGACACCCCACAGAGACTAGTATCGGGACTCACGGACCTTAGGTTTAAAAAACTCTCAGGTTTTCCGTATGCACATAGCTTATAAAATATAATAGCCAAAGTTCAAAAGCATATTTGAATTTAACAAAAAGAGATCTTTTATTCACACATTTAATATTATACTATTTATGCAATTATGTAAACCCTCGACACTTGTAGAAGGCTCGTGCAACATCGGTTGTGAGCCGGCAAGATGCTAGCAAACTTTTGTCAGTCTCAGATTATTATTCTTACATATGGGTTTTCTTTGAAGGCTTTTTGTAACATCGGTGTGAGCCGGGCAAGAGTACAGCAAACTTTTTTATCAACCCACCAGTTATATATTTATTATATTTTGTTTTTTATCATTTTTTTTTAGATTGGGAGGAAAACGATCTTTTGAAAAATCTCAAGTATAATTTGAACTAGTCTAAAGTTTTTGCTATATACTATATAAAAATTAGTTGATTTAAGTTTTATTCCAAAAGTAGCTCGTATATTTATCAGTGTTTAGAATCTTATGGTAGATAAAAGCGACAAATTAAACAATGAGCTCTTAGATTTTCCAAATATTCCTTGTTTTAGCATCCAAATCATACTTAACACTATTCATTTTCCGTTCCTTCGGAATATTCACGACGCTTAGTCTAAAAGTTTAAGGAACAAGCTAGAGCTCAACACGCTCGATCGAGTTAAAATTTATTCTTATTCTACCCAGTAGGAAAGTCAAAATTGTGACAAAACACTTGTTTTATTTTTGGAAATTATTTAATTTTTTAATTTTTTTGAAATTTTTGTGGTAAAAATGGGAATACGTGAGAAACAACGGCTGCAGGCATAATAAATCGAAGATCCCCCCAATACTAGAATGAAACATTGTCCTCAATGTTTTAACGAAGGGTTTCTACGTAATCCTACGCCGTTTATAAGTATGCGTAGATAAACGTTAGTGATAAGAGACTTGGATATCGGGATTCCCAAATGAAGCTGAGGATTGTGAAGCTCTTGTGATCGAAGGACAAATACCGCGAGCAAGAGAGGCTTCAAAAATCCGGGACATCCTGGATAATACAGCACAAAACACAAAACATGGAAAAAGAAAAAGGCAAGCCTCCTCACAACAACTAAAACACTTATTCATTACTAAGCTCGCCTATACTACTACTGATAATCTGGATGAGCATGGGGGTGCCCTCCCACGAAGCGTTGTTTGGGTCACTAAGCTTGACCCAATTCCCTGAATTTTTTTGTCATTTGGAATGTTTGGGTTCTGGGATATACCATAGCAGGGATATCACCTCCAAAGTAGTGTGCGTTGAGACGAATGTACCATTTACTTTGAAGTTTGGTGTGGTCGGAGTTTTGGGGATACTTCAACGGTGCCATAGGGAAACTTGAAACAATGGTAAATGGTCCTGACCAGCGGGACTTTCAACTTGCCTGAGAAAAATTTTCTAATCACTTGAGGTAAAGAGATGGACTAGAATCACGACGTTGGAATATGCGGTTTTTGATCATTGCGTCTTGGAATCCTCTTAGTTTTCTCTTTGTTAGATCAAAGAATTTTCATTGGCTTGATCACGCAGTTTACTTAATACTTGAGTTCGAAATTCTACGTTGTTACCCCGCGGTTTTGATATCAAAGTTTGCATTTTTAAGGGCACAAGTAAGTTTTGTGCTCCAAACTCAATCGGCAGATGGGACATGCCTTTCCATATTACACGCTTGTACGGAGTGCACGATGGGCTATGTGTTTTGTACGCTGTACGGAAGGCCCAGAGAGCGTCATATAGTTTGCTCCGACATGAGGCACGATTTTCGCCACTGTTCTTTCAAGATTCTTTTTTAACCACGATTCGATACGTCACCTGCCCACTTATTTGGGGATGATACACGTGAGAGACGATGAGTGACTGCCATATTTAAGCATGACCTTTGCAACTGGTCATTGCAAAAATGTGTTCAACGGTCACTGATGATGGCTCACGAGTGGCACCAAATCTGGGCCAAAGAGAAGATTTAAGAAATTTGCAAAATCTACTCGGGGTCGTTGGGTGGGGGGGTGCACTTTCGCTTCTACCATTTTACAGGTAATCGGACAGCACAAGTATGTATTTTTGCATCTAGAAGCTGGGAACGGTCCCATGAAAATCGATGCCCAAACGTCAAAGATTTCACAAATTGGATGGAATTTTGAAGGCATCTTATCCTCTTTGTGAAATTTTCCTTGTCGTTGGCTCGGTGTCACAGTTTTTTAACCAACTCATCATTTCCCGACTACTTACTATGTGGGCATTATGTATTTTGAAGGCCTAAAAGAATACGGCATCAAAGACATTTTTGGGGTGAGATTTGCACCGTGATGTCACCCGGTGGGTCCATTGTGGCCAATGCTTCGAGAATGTCGAGAGCGTCTTTGCCGTGCACACATGCCGGATCATTTGATCCGCAAAGATTTTGAACAGATAGGGGTCATCCCAAAAGTAGTGTTTAACATCCTTGAAAAACTTGTTTTTCTGTGGGGATGACATTCCCTTGACAATGAAATTACCGCATGGTAGTTGCAAAATCTTGTAAATTGGGGTACTAATCAAACACGAGAGCACGATCCAAGAGTTCGAGAGGAAATTCTTCCTGTGATTTCCCTTATCTCTCGAGTTTTATCTTGATGAGGGTTCTATAGTCTGAAAGATGATCGGGTGGCAAGATTTTCTGCTCCTTTTTTGTCTTCGGGATGACAAACATTCAAATTCTTTGGAGCAAAGGATCCACCGCATATAACTTGGCTTAGCATCTTCTTAGCGAAAGAGATTACTTATATTGTTGAATGGTCGGTATACACTATGCTCTTAGACAAAACAAGATATGACCGAAATTTCTCAAAAGCGTACACTACGGCAAGCAATTCTTTTTCGGTCGTAGTGTAGTGTGCTTGAGCTTCAGTCATGGTTTTGCTGGCATAGTGTATTGGTTGGAAATGCTTGTTCTTTCGTTGCCCTAGGACTGCCCCAATTGCAAAATCACTTGCATCACACATTAGTTCGAAGGGCAAGTCCCAGTCGGGAGCAATCAAAATCGGAGCCTCAGTCAATTTTCTTTTAAGTGTATTAAAGGATTCGATACACTCTTTTGAGAAGAAAAATGGAGTCTCTTTTTCAAGTAGGGTGAGTTCTTGGCGAGATATTTTTTGAGGAAGTATTTGTATGAACCGTCGGTAAAAAACACGGCATGCCAAGAACCTTTAGGGAACCTTTCACAGTTAGTTGGGCTGAGGGAGCCTTGGCAGATACGTCAACTTTAGCGGGTCGACCTTCAATTCCTGATTTGGAGATTTTGTGTCAAGAAAATGCCTTCTTATTACCTTGAAATGGCGTTTCTCCCAGAATTGGACCCAAATTGGTGTCCTTCACACCGTTTAACTTTGTCCAAATAGGATAGGATGTTAGAGACAAGAATCCCGAAGACTAAAAAGTCATCCATAAACACTTCCATCGTTTTCTCAATCATGTCATGGAAGATTGCCATCATACATCGTTGGAACGTGCCGGGTGCATTGCATAGCCCAAAAGGCATGCGACGATAGGCAAATGTTCCGTATGGGCAAGTAAAGGTTGTCTTTTCTTGGTCCTTTGGGTCTATGGGAATCTGGAAATAACCCGAAAAGCCATCGAGGAAACAATAGAATTGGTTTCCAGTGAGTCTTTCAAGCATTAGGTCCATGAAGGGAAGTGGGAAATGGTCCTTTCGGGTAGCCTCATTCAACTTTCTATAGTCGATGCATACTCTACACCCTGTGACCAATCGAGTCGGTATAAGATCATTTTCATCATTTTTGACGACGGTCATGCCACCTTTTTTTGGCATACAATGCACCGGGCTTACCCATGGACTGTCAGATATCGGATAAATTAATCCGGCGTCAAGAAGCTTTTCAACTTCTTTCTTGATGACGTCGTGGATTTTTGGATTTACCCGCCTTTGATGCTGATACGCGGTTCGTAGTCCTCTTCATGAGATTTTGTGGGTACAAAAATCTGGGTCAATACCCTTGATATCAGAAAGTTTCAGCAAGCGATGCTCGCTTGTAGGACTTTTAAAAAGACCGTCGATTAGAGCTGCCTCTTTCCTCTTTCTTCAAGTCTTTGAATTATGATGGGCAAATTGTCGGTCACTCCAAAATTTGCCATATTTTAAATGAGGTGGTAAGTCCTTGAGTTCAACCTCAGGGGGCTCACTAACTGAAGAGTTTGCTTTACAGATTTTAAGATCTTTTCGAGTTTCTGGTAAATAATTTTCTTGATTGGGAGGTGGTGGTGATGGATCACTATTAAGAATTGCTTCGAGGAGAAGTATGTCCCCTTCAGGGTCATAATATGTTGGATCAACTTCGGTGAGTTGATTCATCCTCTATAGTCAAGAAAAAGAGTCGGCTTCCTTCGAAAAGGATGAAAGTCACTGTCCCCGAATTGAGTTAGAGTTGGAGAAACAGTAGAGACGATTGGATCATAGTAAGGAGTGGGATTGCCACTCGAGACCACATTTGAGAAACCAAGAACTTCTTGAGAGTATTCTTCACAAGCCATATCAATGACGTCAATTCGGTTTGCCGTCATATGATTGTAATGAGCAGTGTATCTCGAAGGTTTGGTCAGATTGAATGTAATGGCCTCTCCGCCTACATGAAGGGTTTAATCTCACCCTGGGGATACATCGATTAATGCAACGACTTGTCTTTAAGAAACTCCTTCGAGAATTAAGGCGAATCGAGGGTCAGGCTCAAATCGAACCGACTACGAAATCCGTGGAAATTGGAACTTTCTACCTTTAACATGGCGTTTCAGCGATACCGATTGGTAAGAGATTGAATGGTCCGCTAATTCAGTGTAATGCACAAGTTGGGTTAGTTTGGGAATAGAGTGATTTTTCCTGACGGATTATGGCATAAGATTAAATGCTCCGCCAAGATGGCCAAGGCGTTCCAAGTATTAATCCGGGGAGAGATTCACTTGGAATGAGGAAATCGGCCAGGGTCTCCAAGTTTATTTGGTAACTGTTTAGGCGGACCTTGGAGCAATTCTATTCAAGGAGGTTCTAGCACATTTCACTCAACTTTTCTTTGTTTCGATTATAAGTTTTTAGTGTCGAGGCAAATTTTTGGGCATAAGCATCAAGGAATCCGTGTAAAGCTAAATTACGAAACTCAAATCTCAAAAAAAAAAAAAAGAAAGATTTCATAGATTTCTCAATTTGGTCGTCAGCATTTCTCCGACGTTCCTTTCATCATTTCTTCTTGAAGGAAATGGAATCGAAGCTTTTTGGTTAGGCCTTAAAGCACTAACTAGAGCATTTACGGGCTCAAAGATTGATTCATGATGGACAATAGGGACAACCGGAGGTGGGATGTCTTCAGTGCTTCCGTTATTAGTAGGAGGCATCATATCCTTTGTGAACTAGGGTTCACAGTCTTACTAATTTAGGAGAGGAAGTTAGTAGGAATCGTGGGTCCTTGTAAGCTTACACCACTTCGGAGTCTTGGTAATACCTTTAAATCCTCTTTCGGGTTAAGTTTTTCGGTTAGTAACGGTTGTTATAGGGAGAGTTCCCAAAGTAGAGGCGGTATTCATCTTGATAAAGTTACTTAGCATACTTTCAACCCTTTGATTTAAAGTAGCCAAGTTGTTCAATTGAGCTTGCAGGTTTTGACTTTGAGTTTGCAAAACTTGATTTTGGTCTTTGCATTGTTCCTCATAACCGCTTAAATTAGCCTTTACGTAGCGTATCAAATCAGTTTTAGACACACCTTGAGTCTTGAGGAGGCTGGTAGATATTGGCGGGAGGTTGAACAACCTGAGGTCGATAGATTTGACCTTGATTAACCGGGGGTTGGTAAGCTGGAGCTTGATTGAAATTCCCTCAGTTTTGGTTGTAACGATTCTGATTGTTTCCTTGATTTTGCACATGATTGTTTGGAGGGGAGGAAAAACGCGGGTGGTCAAATTTGATTTGACAATCGGGGGGGGGTGGGGGGGACTCAATAAACGTATTTGTATTCCTTGGTTGTAGTTAGCTGCGGCTGCTTGTGAGAACATATTCTTGGATATTTCTCGCGATAAATCATTGCCCGTTGTGGCACGGGCACAAGTTTCGGTAGAGGAAGAGCACCACGCAAGTAACACAACTTTCCTCAAACGCTTTGGAATAGGAGTAGGAGGGGAGCATTGATTTTTTTATCAAGAAGTAAAAGCTTTCTACCATATCTTTCAACTCAGCAACTTCGGAAGAGATTCCGGGGGTGGAAGTGCTCGCACTCACTTTGGCAACAACCGGTTTGTTACGTGAATTTCGAACTTTGGATTTGCTTTCAATGATTCTTAGGCAATCACAAGGCATTTTATCTAAAAAGTTGCCACCTGCGGCGGAATTTAACGAGTCTTGATCGTTAGAGTTTAAGGCATTATAGAATGTATCGAGTTGATGCAACTCTGAAAATCCATGGTGTGGACATGCCCAAAGGAGATCGTTAAATCTATCCCATGCTTCATAAAATGTCTCATCAAATCTTTGTTGAAATCTCATGATTTCATTTTGAAGATTGGTTGTTTTAGACGGAGGGAAAAATATGTTGAAGAATTTCGAGAACAAGATATCCCTGTTTTGAATCGATCGAGGGGGTTTCTTTTTCAAGCCAAATGCCGGCTGCCCCTCGAGGGGAAAAATGGGAAAAGCATAAGCTTTACTGACGTACTCGAGACGTTCGGGAACTTCATCGTAGAAGTGATCTTGTTGAAGTATTGTTGTGGGCTAATGAGGATTTCTTTGTCATGTACGAAGAATTGCTTGTTTTGAACGAGGTTTTGTATCTATCGAAATAGTACTATACCCACAAATTTTCTTCTGTTAACCCTTTTATTTTATAAAAGACCTTATTTATTACAACATTAAGAAGACCAGGTGCTAAAGCTCAAGTTGTCCGCCGGTTGATTTGGGCACACGATGGCCTTCCTCGTAATCCTCGTACCCCTCGGTGGGTGCTTGGAGCAATTGAGCCATAGTCTGGTTATCAGCCATCGGACCTAGGGGAAGAGCTTGATTTTCAATTGGTTCTTCAAGATTAAATGGTCCAACAACAACTGGTGGGGCTTGTTGTTGTTGATGGTGAAGATTATGGGATTGAGATCGAGTGTGCATGCACTAAAATATAAAAAGAAAATTTACACTATTTTTTTTTTGGTTTATCAAAAGTAAATTCACAATTTATTTTAATAACGGACAACGAAATAAGACAACTTAATCCTAATAATCAACAAGCTTCTCGGTAACTCTTCGAAAAGAAAAACGCACAAAGGAGCGGAGGAATAGGAAAGCGCGAAGCTATTAAAAACCTTTTTCCTTTAGGGTCGTAGTTCCTCGGAACAACCCGCCTTATACCCCTCTTAGAGTTTGTTTATCTTTTAAAAGGTGAACCGTACCTCGCAAGTGATACAGAAGGCAAGTTTTTAAATCTTTTGTTCGAGTTGGGAACCAAAAAGTTCACCGGAAGTTATTATGATAATACCTCAGTTGAGAATATTATATTTTGGTATTTTACCAATTTGTGAATTTTATTGATAATTAAAGACAATGTTTTTATATTTTTTTGGTTTTTTTTTTGATAGTTTTTCTTTAAATGATAATTATACTAAAAAGAAAATGAAAATATTTTTGTACTTTTTATTTTTGTTGTTTTTATTTTTATTTTTTTATGTGATAATATTCACAGATTCAAACACTTCTTGACAAACTGAACGATAATCGGCTTCACAGCGCTCCCCGGCAACGGCGCCAAAAATTAATTGTTAGTTTTTTAAACCACACCTTTTAATATATATAATATATAATAAAATATAAAATATATAGTAAGTATAATCTAAAAAAAACCAACAATGATCAATAAAACCGGGAAGTAGTATAGAATGTTCCCGGGTCGTTTATCCCCAACGAGGCTGGACTGGAGAATCGATACAGTCGGAAGATTAGAGTTTGAATGAGAGAAATGATTTGAGAGTGTGGAAAGCTAAGTTAAACAATAACAAATAAAAACGATTAAGAAAAACCTAAAAATTATGAAATTAAACTGAAAAACGAGAGCATGAATCCCGAACAAGGGGTCAAAAACCTAAAATTCTAAAAATTAACCCTACAAAGAAGAAATTGTTTCTAAACTACTTCTAGGGGACTAATAACGAGATAATTGAAAAAAGACTAGACTGAAACGGCGGTCGTGTTGACCATAAACGAGTCAAGAACAAAATCCGTACCGAGCCGTTCTTTAAAAATCAAAAAGTTTCAAAAATGGACACTACGAAAGTTTTTGCATTTTTTCCTACGAATATATGGACTAAAGAAAATTGTCTAAAAAAGAAAATATTTTGTTGATAATTTTTATATTTTTTTATTAAATTTTTATACACTTATAAACGAAATTAAATTATAAAAAATACTAAAACTATTTTTTTATAAAATTCTGAAAAATTTACTAAAAATATAGACTAAATCATACCTAAGAAAAATACGAACCCAAAATTCGGCTTGATGTGATTAGCCGAATATAAGCTGGGAACTGCTTATCGGCTTATAAGGCCAAAATAGGGTTAATTTACTAAGCCATTGGGACTTAACTTAGGAGAAGTCCAAGGGCACGCAATCGGTAAGCATGTTATAACAAGATGAGGTGTGTATTGTATTGAGGGTAGAGCCCGGGTTCGATTGCTCACCAGGGTACCCTTATCTCCTCTTTTTTTTATGAAAACTTTTTAAACAAACTTGTTAAGCTCCTTGAGCTTAACAATTTTTATAACTACAGCTTTTTAAGAAAGCTTATAAATAAGCTGAAAAAGGGCTTTTTAAAACAGACAGAAGCTTAAAGTGAGCTAAAGGCAAAAATGGCTATTTCTTTTGAACTTTTTGGACTAATAAGCTAGAATTTGAACTAATAAGCTGAAAGAATTATCTAACTAACCTAAATAAGCACTAATGAGCTAGAATCTAGCAACTAACTAAGCTGAAAAGAAAACTAAACTAGACAGAAAGCTTAAATTAAGCTTAAAAGCAAACTTGGCTTTTTCTTTGGCTGTTATCACACAATAAGCAAGAAAAGGGAAGAGTGAACAAGCACAGCTTATCATACCATCATTATGAACTATTAAGAGCAATAATAAGCAAATGGAATAAGCCCAATAAGCCAAAAATTTGCTTAAACCCTCAGCAGTACTAACTTAAGAGTTAGTACTGCTAGAGTAAATTCTAAGCCTAGGACACAATTTGGGCTTAAAAATAAGCAACAAATATGGCTTCCTAAGGTCTGAAAATAAGGGGGCTTATAAAAGGGCTTATTGGCTCTTTAGAAAAGCCAAAGGCTTGGGCTGAGGCCCCCTATTAAGCTAGAACAAGTGGCTTAGAGTTGAGCCCCTAGCACCAGGGCACATGATCTAAAAAAACAAGGGGCTTAATTTGACAGCTTAAAATAAGCTGTCAAATAAGCTCAAAATGAAAAATAAAGTGAAAACATATTGAAAAGGGCTTAAGGTGAGCTTATGCTCAAATTTTAAGCTCATAAAAACACTTTTAAGATGCTGATTTTTGCAAAAGAAATAGATGATTTTAACTTCTTTTTTTTAAAACCTTGACAAATTCCCTCCAAATGCATAACACCAATTCACCATCTCCTTCACTCATCATCAACAACCATACACATTCATGGCCTCCACTAGAGCTTCCATTTCCAAGGTCTCCAAGAGACCAAAAATCAACATCATTCCACCAAAACAATTGTTTGTGGATTTAACCCAAGATGACACAAAAACTCCATCACCCAAACTTCCAAATTCATCACCTAGTGCTCCTAATGCACCCTCCAAAACACCATCAACCAAAGACACTTCTTCATCTTCAATTGATTACATACCCAAATCACCAACATCATCAACATCACCCTCACCAAATGGTTACTTGAACCCATCAACATCTCCTCCTCCAAGAGTTTCTCCACCACCTCCAACTCAAGATAATGCATCAATGGACATCACTCTCACTCTTTCCCCAAATACCCCACTTGATGTCCAATTTGATACTCCATCACCTTCACCACCTATCATTGCACATCCTATCCCTTGGAATTTCCTTGAAGCACATGGTAACTCATGCCTTTGTTGTATCCACAACCGAACCCTCATTTTCGGGTTAAGTGATGAACTTCACTATATGTTTTCATATATTGAACACATGCTCTCACAACCACCAATCATCATCACACCACCTCCACCATCATCCCCAAACTAAACATGCTCTATGTTTAGTCTCTCAAATAATTGATCCTCTACCATTTTGCATGCAAGTCCTATGGAGCCTTACTAGTTATAGGACTTTTGTACTTTTAATTTCATGTATGTTAGCATGTTATTTTCCTTCTATATGCATGAGTGTGTTTCACACAATACTTTAATTTTAATGAATGATCATTGTTGGTTGTATGTCATATTTTTCTTCTTTGCTACATGTTAGAAATATTTGTATTGTTCTAACCCATTTTGTAGCCAAGAAACCATAGCTTGATTCCTTGGTGTCCTCGAACGAGGGGGAGCACACATCAAGGGGAGCATTTATTCTGTCGATTTTACTAGCAATCCTCGATGATGCCTTTTTGATTCTACAAAAAAGGGGAGAAATGACATAAAACTCACTAAATACTTGTTTAAAAATAATTTTATATTTAATGAGTTTAAATTTTGTACTCATCAAAAAGGGAGAGATTGTTGATAAAATATAATGCCTAAAAACATTAATAATATGTGGTATATCTTATATCATAAACGGGGTCGATTCTTGGATTTGGCTAGTTTCTAAAGAGAGAAACACTTGAGAGAGAATATCTAGAGAGAGAAAGTGTTTTTCTATGAAAGTAAAATAATGACTAGCTCACCTCTTCCAAAGTTGGAAGAGGCTTATATAGTACTTACAATATACCGGGTATTCGTACCCGACTTAAAACCGAAAAACGTACTATTAACTATTAAACTACGAGCTATAATAAACAGTAAAATACATTGGGTGACCGAGTCTTTTTCTAATACCTAACAATCTCCCCCCAAGGGAGGTCACCCCTGAAAATACCAAACTTAATCACTTTAGTCTTTAGCTCGTAGATATTTGATATCTTGTACATTTGGGATAGTGATCTTTTGATTCATCTTAGACTTGTCTTTGACTGTGATCTTGAGCTTTCTTGAGATCATCGCCCAAACATAATCTTACATCATCTTGTAATGGATCGCCATCTTGTGCACTTGTGAATGAATACATGACATCAAAGTTTACGGAAGTTTGACACCTTTATGAGGTGTAGGTCATGTCTTGGCATTCGGTTATTTACTTGACATCCCAGGAACTGGGAATTTCTATCTCCATCTCCATCTTTAAGATATCCTGTAATGAAACAGTTAGTAAAGTCTAAGTGTTTCTTATGAAAGAATTTTGTAACACTTCGAGAGTTTTGATTGTTTGTCAAATGATAAATAACCGTCAATTCTTATACTGGAACAAGTTTGATTCACACAGAATCGCACCATTGTTTCTTTCCAGTTGACACAAGTTTGATTCTTGTAGAATCGCACAAGTCACCTACCTAGAGCTTGTTTGATGTTGGCTCTAGCAGGATTTCCATCTTCATTGTGAAAAACTATCGTTTCACTCGGATGTTCTGGCAATATCACAAGGATAATGCGTAGGACTCTTAGGATAGACTTGTTTCCACAGTGTGTGAAAGACAAGAGAATTGGATATGTGTCCTAATGAGATTAATTGATGATCTCTTGGCTCTAGACTCAATAGTGCGTTTTGGTTCTAGTAATCGGAGGCTGGAGCAGACTGCCACCTGTTCAATATCAACTAACTCGGAGTGAGAAAGTCAATAGATAACGTGTTTAGTCTCCGTGAGAAATGAAACAGAAATCTTTTGAAAGATTCTGAGTGGCTAGGGAGGGTTGTGCATTGCATCACTGGGTCCATGATGTCGATCTTCAATGTCAGCAATCATCTTAGTGATTCTGGCAGCATATGAATTGACCCGGTTTCTGCCTAAGTGAATGGAGGGCTTCTTTCTTTACACCCTTTATCTTTATAATTCCTTTTAATTCTTCAACCCCTTCAGTGCTTACCGAGATTTCATGACTAGAACCTTGTTGGGTTTATTCCAGTACTAGCTTCATCTCAGTCGACACTTTTCCCTTATTCTCGCTTTTACTCCTTTTATATGTCATACCTAAGGACCTCTACACTAACTAGTGGATTGTCCCTGGGTAGATCCCTCCGGTTATGGCTGGATCATTGGGAATAGTACCTAACCTTACCAACCTTATAACTCCAATTAAGTAAAATGCATGGTCGGTCTTTTGGTACAGTTCTCCTTTCCATAAAACCAATTGAAAATTCAATTAAGGTACTTATGATGTAAATATCAAAGCGTTTAGTACCTCGATCATTTTTTTTGATTTTTTCAGAAACGCTCCCCCTCAAAATTTGCTTTGGTATTTGAAATTGTTTAGCACGTCTGGGTGGAGTAATATGAGTCCTAATAATCACTGTTATTCTTATACACATATTTTAATCACATTTTCTCCCCTTATCAAAAATTTTAAACCCTTTGACATTTTGGATATCAATTGATTTAAATTGACCTTTTTATATAACGAGGATGTCGTCATGTTGTTCTGTTGATCAGCCTGTAGTCAATATCTCTTATTCTTCCTCCAACAAAGCTTTCTAGACTTCGATAGATCCTTCTGATCTGTAGTCTTTTCTCGATTGCAGTGATGAAGTCTTTGCTTCTTCTCTTGTCATCCTCTGACCACTTCCTAGTCTCCATGCCCTTATTGTACTCGAACAGATGAAAGTCTTTAACCATGTGGTCCAGTTTTTCCATTACTCTTGTCAACGTCCCATCACTAAACTTGTGTAGCTCATTCAGCCTCATCAACTTTCTTTGATTATTTCTGTCTCTGTAGACAACGGCTCTTGGCTTAGGGACAATCGTGTAATCTTCTTTGAAGTAATAGTCGGCTGCATCCCAATTTGGACGTTCAAGGTTGATCTTTGTTTGATAACTTTCAATCCCGAGCTGCAAGTCTCCCACTCGATTCCTGATTACCAGGTTTCTTATCCACATGTTAACTGCCGTGGTAGTTGTGGGCTTTTTGGGTGTAGCACGCTTTGTTGCAGGTTGCACGCTTGCACTTTCTTGAGGGGTTTTCTTTGTATTCTCAGCAACCATTTCTAGATACTTGGGATAATAAGAGGATTGTTGAATGGCTTTAGTTATCAGGGGATCGGGAATTGCCATTCCAAACACTTCAACTGACTCACCTTTAGGGACAAACTTGAGATTTCCTAAGATATAATCATCTCCAGTGTGATGAACAGCAGAATCAGGACGTCGATGGATGTTGTTATTACTTGCCAAGTAGTAGATTATCACCTTGGAAAACCATCCATAAGGGATGAGGAGAGGAGTTACTTTCTTCTTTGGGTTCTTCAGACTGGCTTTGTGTGAGAAAAATGTCTGGATCCCTTGAGTAAACTCTTCCCATAACAGCTCTGCATGATCAATGACTCCGCAGATACTCACCCCTTTTTATACATATATATAAGTGTAAATATATATAGATATAGTACAAGGATCAGGATCC
>BQNB010022559.1:13224-62869 GCA_026074375.1 Tanacetum coccineum | reverse complement strand
TCTAGCATAACTTATCTAAAAATTACTAGTTACATGACCTCGCGCAGAATAACCCTTAATACCAAATTGTAAGAATTAAGCCTATTATGTTTCCAAACGTTTACTAAAAAAATTCCATAAAAATTATGAGTGTGTCGGTGATGTAGTAGACTTTAGAAATTGGCTTGGTATATCACTCGAGACCTCAACGATGAGTACTATGGACTTAGATAGAGAAACATTTTTAACTGGTAAATTTCTAGGAATACACCAAAAAGCCAAAATGTTGTAAAATTTACTAACTACACTGGTTAGTTAAACCACGTGTAACCCTTTGCTTACTCTCATTATAAGAGTAAGACCCCATAGAAAAACCTGTTGAGCCATTCCTGTCTTTTTCACACCAAATGTCTATTTCGTTACACATTTACACCTTAGCCTACCTTGTAGATTAAGCCTACTTAATCAAAGTTGCCAGTTGCTTTTGTGTAATGTTTTGTATTTCCTGTGTCAAAGTGAAATTTTCTATCTCCGGTTAGGTCGGAAAATTGCACAATGCAATGGGAAAATATGTGTAACATTTCTCAATTTTAGGTCATTATACGACTCCTATTATTCGTCACTGTTTATTTTGGTCAAATACGCGTTTACTTTTAAATTAACTTTAAGATAAATCGCGTAGACTAGAAATAATCATTTAGTGTAAACGGTCATCAAATAAATCAAGGTTTACGTTGAGCAAGTGTCAAGTAATTATTAGGAAGATAATTATTGAATTTGCTCATTTTCTATTTTTTTTATTGGTCACGTAAATGGCTTACGTTTCGCAATAAAATGCATTTAGACACACCACGGAAATACCTAGACTTACCTAGACTCAAACCAATACCCATTTTAAATGCCTAAACACAAAATTTAATCAAATCTTATGTTAATAACACATGAATGCCGAGTGTGGGCAAGTAAACCCACATAAAAATTGTCCTAGGTGATTTACTAGCTACCAAAGATCCCGTAATGATCTTTAAGAGTACAAGTACCTCACCTAGCTAATTAATGCAAGTCCTAATGGTCTCCTAATGACCAATTATCCAATGGTTAATAACCAATTTTTTCCTTTGACCCCTCTTAGCCGCGGCTATCCATGCAAGAGCACACAAATCCTTAAGATTTGTAGAATCAAGCAAATCTTGTACATCAACTAACTAATTAAAACATGTACTTAGGTGGTTTAGCCTAAAACCATGGGTTATCAACTAGAACCCCCCTAAAACTACTATATTGGCTCGTGTTCTAGTCAAGAGGGAACCAAGAGAGTTAACTAGCCTCATTTCCTATAAATAAGACTCACTAGTTCACAAAAGACATTTCCAAACTCTTAATACTCTCTCCAAGATAAACTTCTCTCAATTACACCTTGTTTTATTCGGCATTGATCCAAGCCGAACCTTATTCGAACCACATTCGTTCTAAGAACACAAAGAAGCCTTAAAGATCGAGCATAAGGTTTTAAAAAGGGAAACACGAGCTAAGGGATTCGGGTTATAAGCTTTAAGCTTGGATTATATACGCGTTGGGGTGTAAACATTTGGGTTTACTTCACTATTCACGTTCGCGACCTTAGGACCCTTTGTAAGTCATAACTAAGCCTCATATGTCATGTTCATTTCGTTATAAGTCTTGTCTAAGTACATAAGTCATGAAATTTCCATTTGGGACATATGCGTGTGCATGAACATGCATGGTTTGACCCATGCATGGTTCACGCACCTAAGATTAACGAATAAAGTCTTGTGTGGTGTGTACGTGATCTAAAACATGGTTAATATACGGGGATAGGGCTTAACATGCGTCTAAATTACTAGAACGAGTTCGTTTATGATCATTGGTTTCGTTTGTGAGGAATGCAAGAAAACAACACGTTAACTTCTCACGTAAAACCGATAACTTGGCTTAGGAACGCATGTAATGACTTGTTGAACGAGTGCATGTATTAAATAACAATGTGATAAACGTTAACTAGTGCTAGATTAATATGTCGAAACCCTAAAAAATCAAACTAGTGGCTCAAGGTCACTATTTGGGTCACTTTGGCTTGGCAGCCCACCATGGGAGCCCAACAGGCCCAACAAGCCTCGTATAATAAGCCTATGGCTTATGAATAAGCTATACGAGCTTAGTGGTTGACTAGGAGGGCTTATTTGTGTCATTTAGGCCTTGCTTTGCCTTTTTGGAAACAAACCAAACCCTTAATGAACTCACGATCCCATTAATGAACCCATCACGAGCCATAAGCTCCCAATAAGCTCTAAACAACTTAATGGTAACCTTATATAAGCATAATGGACTTAATGGACCTAAATGTAGTTAAAGGACCTTAATGGACCTAATCTAAACCTTAAAAATCCATTCGGACCCTTAATGGGCCCAACAGCCCATCAATGAGGGCTTATTAGCTTATTTTGATAAGCTGAACCAGGAAACAGATTTAATGAGCCTAACGAGTCTAGAAAATAAGCTAGGAATGCTTATTGGACCTTTTTATTCAATTCGGGTTGAGTTATTAGGCTCACAAGCCTAATAAGCTCGAAAAAGCCAAAATAAGCTATCTCGAGCTTATTTTAAACTTAACCAACTTAAACCAGCTTAATGAAGACAATTATGCTTTTTAAAACTAAATCGGACCTTTAAAACATTTATTGGACCTTAACGGGCCCAATAAGGCCCATTAAGCCAGAATAAGCTCGTTGGTCTTATTTATAAGCTAGGGCAGCTTATATGACTTATTTGGACTTAATGAAACCTAATGTCACTTGTTAGGACTTAATTGGAGTTAAAATGCGATTTTTACTAATTGAAGGACTAAAAGTGTCAATTTACAAACTAAGGGGTCAAAAATGTCATTTACTAAATTTAACAAGTCCAGGGACTATTTCTGTCAATTCTAGAAATTTAGGGGCTATTTCAAACCTGTAGGGACCTAAAGTGTAACTTTGTAAAGTTAAAGGACTAAAAGTGTAATTAATGAAACTTGGGGGTTTACAATGTAAGTGTGGTACAATTCATAATCCTAAGGGCTGTTTAGTAATTGTAAGAAACTTGAGAGCACTTTGTGATCGAAGGTGAATTTTATAAACACTTAACGAAATCATACGAATTATAATATATTCGGGTATCATTCGGTTTTTAAACATCGACTTAATAAATATAAGTATTTATTAACGACACCTATACGTTTTCCAAGGGTCATCGTAAATTCAAATACAATAATCATGTGCACCACCACACAAGTGATAACAATATATATAAACTTATAATCGAATCTAGTTTATACACTAAGTCGTTAGCCTAAATATGTAGACTAAGACTGGCCGTATTTACTTAGGTATTTGACGGTGTGATTCATACTTGGATATCTATTATCATTTTCAGAGGACTATTCACTCAGGTGAGTTCATAGCCCCATGTTTTTCAATTATGTTAAATGATTTTTCATTGTTGGGGTGAGAGCATGCTTTGTTTTACAAATTGGACGCAAGTGTACATTTTATACTATGATTACGTGTTTGCCTAAGTAGCTATAACCCACTATGTCCATCATCATGAACTGTTAATTGCATAGATGTAGTTGGGAATTGCATTATGTGAGCGCGAATGCTATGAATAGATCTATTTGGGATTGACAATCCCCGTTCGGGTGATTAGCTATCATCGGGAACGAACGCATACCATGTCGGATTTGGGGATGTTGCAGGGTTAGCACATCATTCACGGACACTTATTGGCAAATTTATTTGCATTCATACATGTCGAGCTTCGGTGTCATGAGCTTAGGAAAACGTAATTACTTTTTATGATGTTTGCATTTGTTGCTTAATCATACACTTGGAAATCTTGCGGTCCTACTATTGATTTACATAAACCTATGAATTCACCAACTTTATGTTGACGTTTTAAGCATGTTTTTCAGGTCAATAAGGCACGAGGTGCGATGATACATTGGAAGTCAATAATTGAAGAGTCAACATTTAAGATTTGGGGTCTTATTACATTTTGGGGACAATTGTTATAAACCGAAATCTTTATTTATATTGTTGAACAATTTGAAGCCATGAGCTTATGTAACAAACAAGTATTTTGTTAATCCAATGTATCTTTTTCAAACGACACGTTTAGTGGTCGTTCTCATATCTTGTGCTATTGATCCGTAAATGTAACGCCCTCGGATATTCAACATTCCGCTGCGTACTCAGATTTGAGGGTGTTACATATTAATCATTCGTTAATTAGGTATTACTTATTTTTATTTTCAAATATTTATAATGGGGTGTTATAATAGAAGTATTAATTATGTTTTAATTGTCAATTTCTAATTATGTGTTTTGGCTTGTACATTATGCTTAAATGGTTGTAATTTGAAAATTCAAGTCTTTTATTTTTAGAAGGCAAAGATGCTTAATATGTAGTGTGTGTGTGTGTGTGTGTGTGTGTGTGTCTATATCTATATTAACTTATATATGTGGCTAAATGTGACTGGATTACTATGAAATAGTGACTCAACGCCACCTCAACTATGACATGGCACATATAAGACAATAATTTTAAATAATTTTCGAATTTATAATTATTTTTGCATTTAATTTTAAATTTTTGAATTTTTAATTATTTTTGCATTAAATTTTGAAAATTTTTAAAAAATATTGGCAATGGCAAGGTTTGAACTTATGACCTATAATTAATATCCAATCATCTTAACCAACTAAGCCATGAGGTAATTTGTGTTTTACTTTGCAAAACATTATTGATATATTATAACTTCTAAATTTACTTCATATATATCCTACTGCATTTATATTTTTGATTTCATATTTTTTAAAAATATTATCCATAACTATATTGTTTATTGTATGCCATAAACATATCTCAACTATTAACGAAAACACTTGTGCATGTATACAAAAATAGCGAAGTTTGCCTTCTTCTTTTATTTATTCTTAATCGACTTATCTGTTTTGTGCGTATAAGATTTTTGATTGATTCCAAACCTTATATAGAATCGTTTTGATTTCTTAGAGGAATAGCTAGCTGTATATTATTTTTTGCATTAGTATTGTAATTTATCCACTTTTTATTTTCAGTTATTTGCAAAAATTAACTTTGTTGACAATCGATCATCACTGCGAACATTTGTAATGAAAACAATACAAATACATGTGCACTACACAAACTCCGTGTTCCTTAATAGATTTTTACTTATATGCTCGCCATATTATTTTTATATCCGTTTATATAATTCTTTTTTTTAATTGTTGACTATGTTAATCATTCTTATAAGGTATATTATTGGATAATGCATCAGCCTTATTTATAATCATCAAGAGGAAAAGAGCTAAGCGATTTGAGAACTTATGGTTAAGATGCAATGAGGTTAACCAACTGAGCTAAGGTTTCCTCAGTAAATTTTATTACTCAAAAGACAGTTAAGTACAAAGGATAAGGGTGAGTCCCACATCTCCGCCCGTTATATAAGCAAAACTACCTCCTTAATGGAAGATAAAAAATGAGACTAGACTACAAAAGAAACAAGAAAACTGTATGGTGCAAGTGTTAGACCTTATTGAACTTTTGTGCATAAAAAAATATGGTGCTAATTGATATTTTCATTGGAGGAGAAACATATGTCTTTGAACACATATACTCGGTCTCGGTGTGTCTGAGCATAAACACATATGAATATAACCAAAAAAATGGAAGCTGTCACACCCCCAAAATTGGACGGCAGCGGAATGGTAACATTGGGGTGCGGATTCAGGCACAAAACACAAGTCACGGCAAACAACCTTCAAGAGCGTTAATAAAATGTCCACATTCAATTTAATTAAAAATGTCAGAGTTAAATAGGTTCCATTTATAATGTATAGAAAACATTGTATAACGTTTGTCAAATAGTACTCAGTTATTAAGCCTACAAAAAATATATATAATCACCGCGCGATCGAATGCTCCATTGCTGCCCACTAGCAAAATAGTAACCTGAAAATACAGGCTAAACGTCAACCAATAATGTTGGTGATTATAGGTTTAGTAAAAAAGCCAGTATTGAAATAAGTGTAAGAAATATTTCGAAGAAACGTAGCGTTACGGCATTCCAAGTGTTATTCCGGAATCAAGAAGTGCCATTTACTAAATCTAGTAATGTTCAGTATTGGACACTAAGATCGAGTAATGGTGGAACTAAGTACGAATTCCGAAGTCCAAAACAAATAATAGCAGACTATTGTTACGTATTCCATAGTTCTAAATAGGTAGGTAGGACAAGAGAAAAACTCATTCATCTATGTCTAACACTTTTTATTATTGCCACTAAGCTCATGCACGATACCTTTAACGTAATTCAATCAAGAGATTGGGAATGCCTCCATAAAAGTTAGGATGTTCTGCCAAACATCCTAGAAAGAATACCTCAAATGTTCAATGCACATAATTGTAAGTCAAGCTTGTGACCTCCAAAGAAAGGTTGGGGCATTGTCATCCGATAGATCTATCCACAACACTCGCGGCTCACTAACACTAGCAACTGACGGTTCATGATAACAGGCGGACTTACGTGGCAGAGAAATGGTACTTAGGCAATAAATCAGGATATGCATACGTTTGAAACAACACTTGTGTTCGAAGGTAAAAAAAAAACATGCATAGCAAATCAAACTTAGTAAGTTCATAAGAAATCAACCATGTATTAAAAAACGTGTGGTAGGCAAGTAAAAGCTTTAGTAAAAATAGTCATTTAACGCTTAAGTAGTAGAAATCAATTTGGTAAAATGAGCATGTATTCTCACCCCGAAAACAGTTTATGAAAACCATTAAAAGAGAAAAGGTGGGGCTATGAACTCACAAAGTATTGAAAGGTAATTGTACTGTAGTAAAATATATGAGTTTGTAAAAAGGTGCAATGTATTCCCCTCGGCGTTTATAAAAAATTGAAATGCGAGACTGATGAACTCACCTTGATAACGATCTCGAATGAATAAGCCAAATAAATCACAAAGAAGCAGCTGAAAAGCATCGTTTTCTCGATCACGACCTATAATTACGTCGCTCGATTACAATACGTACAAAATATGAGCAACGATGCGTACATCATTATGACGAAAACATATATATATTTATATATGCATACATACTTATATGTGATGAGAAATCCACTTGCGCGTTCTAAACCTTAACACTTAGTATATTTTATATATATACTATTTCATTTTTTTAGAATCGACCAACGGCCTCAAAAGTAATTACTTACGATAATATATTATTCGATATTATTTTATAAATCGAAATCACTTCTAGTTCGATAAACGTTTACTAATCGTCCTTGTTGACTTTTTACGTTGGACTTGTTATAAAATACATTTATTTTCTAAGTCTGACCCCAGACCAAAACGACCCACTGAATCATCCTTTTCACGATCGGGTTTCTAAAGCAAATTTATGCGAAACGATATTCCGGACAACTTTTTAGTTTTAGCCGAGACCTGAAACTCGACAGAAAATGACCAAAATGCCCTTACGAGAATTTGCTGAAACTATATATAAAAATACAGAAGTTTGACTTTCGATTTTGACCCGTTATATTACATTTTCACGACTTTGACCAAAAAGAGATTTTATGTTAAAACGGCAATATCCGGGATACAACTTTCGTGTTTTCGCGGTAGCCGAAACGGACAGAAAGTGTTCAAACGTCAAATTACTAAAAACCTGACAGATTTATTATATACTTCAAATGACCAATTTTTCTACTAAAGTGTATATATCGATCTAGCTCCAGTTTCTTCGTTATTAGGAGTTAGAAGTCTCATTTTATATCAAAACGTCCATCTAGGAAAGCTTTATTATATATCATAAACAAAAATCCAACTTTTCCAAATCTCGAACCCTGAAACATAGGTACTGTTTTTGGTTCAATCGACTCCGATACTAAATGCGTTTTAAAAAACTAGTTTTCGGCCCAAACACTCATCAAAAATGCATCCCAACATACCCTTATAAATTTCATGATAATCCTACTTTAATATCAATAACACAATATTTACTAACGTCGCAAGTTCCAACGATTCATCACATAATATAAAAAAATCGTATCACTGAAATCGAAACAATTGAAAATAATAATAAAAAAAAGAAGGCTCACAAAGAATATACGGAAGCAAAGTCGGAGGAAAAATAAAATGCAAATCCGAATGATGAGAAAACCTTAGCTTGCTTTTTCTTTGTTTATCTCTTGTAAAAGCTTAACCAAGCCTTTAAACCTTCATGGTATGTCTTAAATATGTTGGGAGCATACTTGTAAATGTTGTAATTAAAAGTATGTGAATTATTTAGAGAACTTTGAGTTGGGACGTGGGATATGGGAGAGAAAAAGAGAGATACTTGTTGTTATTTTGTAAATGAAAGTGTTGTATGATATCTTCAAGTAGGCATGTGCTATATGTATCAAGTGCTAGTCAAATGAACTCTTATCAAATACCAAGACTTAGGAAAACATGGGGAGTAAAACAAGGAGAGTCTTTGGTCAATGTTTCTAGTCTTGGTCTAATACTTGATGAGTCTTGTGTTGTACAAGTTTTATGTTGGTGAAATGTGTTTCTTGTTATCCTTTTTTTTGTCTTTGTTGCCGAATTTCATTAAAGAAAAAGGAAGTACTAGATGATTTTTTTTTGATCTTTTAGATATTAGCTTGTAATACTTGAAGTAATAAAATTGTAAGTTTATTTATACTAAGTGTATACTTTGAAATTGATTATGTTTAGTTGTTTTCTTTTATTTTAAAATTTGACCAACAATGTAACATGGGTGAATTTTATAAACTTTGATTATTGGAAATACATAATGGATATTTGTTTGAACGTTAGAGAATTTTTGGTGTTCCGCGTAATGTCTTAATGTTACCAAAAAAATATAAAAAGTCAATTATTATTTTTGTAAAAATAATATAATGCTTTTATCGTTTGAAAAATGTTATCGTATAAATAGGTCAATCGTCTTATAAAATAATATTTATAAATTTAAAACTCATATAAATATTATATAAATGATTCTAAAATATTTCGCCAAAATTTTTATTAAAAATGAACCAACACTATTCATTTCAGGAAATAGTGCACAAGTTATAAAGTAGTGTGTAACTTTCTCTTGTTTTATTCGTTAAATAAATTTTTTTTATCTTACGCGACTTAATTATATAATAAGAATTAAAAGTAAATGCGTACGAAACTAAAATAAAATAAATGGTGAAAAAAATGACGAAATAAATGGCGTCATAAAATGACCTGAAAATACGAAAATGTTACAGTCTTCTCCGGTTAGAAGAGTCTTGTCCTCAAGGCTCAAGTTGCGGCACTTGAAGAAGGTACGGCTTCGAAAAAAAAGATGCGGATATTTCTTCCGGAATAATGTTGATGAAGAGGTGTAGATAATAATAATTATTATTATTTTTTTTATTTTTTTTATTTTTTATTTATATATGAACAGTGCCCCAACGGTCGGTGAACAGTAACCCCCAACGGTTACTTTCCCTCTTTTTATACAAAATTTTCTCCTCCATTTCTCCATACAACACTTAATCTTTCACTTACATTTTCTCTTATCCAATCCTCAAAAATGTTGCACATCACTATCTTGGCGATGCGACCCGCGATAGCACTCGGGCATTTACTTGCCTACTTCCCATTCGAAGGAAGGATTTCAGTATTTGGCCTTTTTTCTAGCCAATTTTCGTGACCCTCGGCGTACTTGCATCGGCGTAGATCTCTTTTGGAAGGAATAGATATTATGGAGGGTTATGTAATTAAAACTATGTATTTCCTTTGTTTATGTAATCTCTATTTTCTAAGATAATTATGGATGTTGTGCAATATATCTTTTTGTTATTTTTATTTATGCCTTTCGTTAATTTCGGTACCACGCTTGGTAACTCGTTTGCAAATGCCCTTCTAGATTGATGTAACTTGGTGTGTTTCAAGATTTGTGATGTTGGTTTAATATTTATTGTTGCGACCAAGGCTCGGTTCCTAGTGGGCTTATTTGTTCCCTTCAGCTTAACGTGTCAGTTGTAATTTATTTTTATTTATTTATTTATTTATTATTTTTTTGATGATGTCGACTTTATATAGTAAGGTGGAGTGAAGGTCTGCTTAGTTGCTACGGTTACTGATTCGATTTCCAGAAGTAAACGCGTTTTATGAATACTCACACAAAACTTGATGCAAATAGAAAATTGTTTCTTGACAAATGCGATGCTCATTTTTGTCATAATAGTGTGATGTATGAAATGTATCAAATAGTTTTGTTTTATGAACGAAGTGAATAGTCAATAAAGTAAACGTGAAGTAGCTCATAGGGTGAAAAAAAAATGGTTTATAGGTTGACATCAAGATTGTTTGTAAAGGGATAGGTCATAACAGGTATAAAGAATATCTGAACGAACGCAGAAAGCAAATCAAAGAAAATGAACGTAAGAATATCCAATCAACAAAATGAACGTAAAAAGTCGTGTTCTAAAGGTAGGTGCTCCAAGGTGACGTATGAGGTGAAAAGTTAATTGTCGTACTCCCATTAACCGGAAGGCTTCAAAACGATGGATTACAAAACAACATATGCGATTCAAAAGCATAAGAAGAGTGTTCCAACTCGGAGTCGAATGGTAAAGTAACTAGTAGAATTTACAAAAATGCGAAATTTTCGATATTTTCATTAAATGTTTTTGTGCATTAATTGTTTTAGTTTACATGTTTAATTCATTTTTATTAGTAGATTTAGAAACCAAATAACAATCCTTTTAAAACCATTCAAAACACTTAATCACGAATGTTTCCGATTTTCAATTCACACTTCGTTGGGGAATAAACGACCCGGGAGGTTTTGAGATTTCACTTTGGTAAAAAATGAATTTCTTAACCCGACGGAAATACTACTATACTATTATTGGCCTATCCTTATTATTACGTATCTATACATTGAGTATATATTGTATGTATTGATTTGGACGGATCAATTTTTGGCGCCGCTGCAGGGGAAGTGTGTACGATTATCGTGTTTCGTTCGAAGAATAGTGTTTTTGAAGAACCTTCCTCGTGAAGTTATTTTTCGTTTATGAATATTTTCTTTTATTATATGTAACACCCCCAAAAATCATGACAACGCAGCGGAATGGTAACATTGGGGTGCTACTTCAGGGCACAAAACACAAGTCACGGAAAACGACCTCAAAAGAGACGTTTTAAAATAAATTTCACATTTGATATATTAAAATCAGAGTTTACAAAGGATCCCATTTATAATGCAATATAAACATTTTGTTTAAAAACGTTATCGAATGGTACTCAAGTTATTAAGCCTTCAAAAATATATATCCGCGCGACTCGAATGCTCCCAATGCTCCACTAGCAAAATAATAACCTGAAAATACATGCTAAAACGTCAACAATAATGTTGGTGAATTCATAGGTTTAAGTAAAAAGCGGTATTGAGATAATTTAAGAAATATTTCAGAAGAAAAGTAGCGTTACAACATTTAAAAGTGTTATTTCCGAAATCCATCCGAAATCCAAGTAGTGATTCAGTAAATCAAGAAGTATTTAAAAAGTGGACCACAAGATCGAAGTAATGGTGGACTAAGTACATATTCCGAAGTCCAAAACAAGTAATGTAGACAAGAGAAACACATTCATCAAGTCTAAGTATATATTATTGCACTAAGCTCATGACACCGAAACCTTAACGTACTTCAATCAAGAGATTGGAATGCCCCATAAAAGTAGGATGTTCTGCCAAACATCCTTCTGAGATCTCAATGGGGCTGTGCAATAGGTGGATGATTAGTGAAGCCTTACGACGGGAGGCAATGAATACAGTTATCCGGGCGTAGCAACGGGAGAATCTACCCAATGCATCAGCTACTGTACTGACATTCAGATGAATAACCTTAGAGAACCGATACAGCACGATAAAACATCCAAGCAAAGCGAGGGTGGGTTGGTTCTGAGATAGACAGTTTCCTGGAGTAGGTTTAGAGGTAAAGCGATCATGTTGATCGAGAAATTTTTAAAGAACAATAAGGTTGGATATCGGAGTCAAGGAATGCTACACGACCATGTCTAGATTGGACGTGTGACAGCTGCTATAGTGCAATGCAGCTGTATAGTATGTTCTGATATACCGTGATACTCAAGAGTGAATTACATAAGATCTAGGGTAAATGTTCGTGAGGACAGGAGTATGCCGATCAAGGTGCGGTTCGAGCGTACAGATAACAGGTGGACTAAGTCACCAGGAATATTCTCTCGGCGAAAGGGTAGGCGCGGAAAGGAGCTGGACAGTAGCGCTTTGGTTATGTAGCACGGCCAGGGGATATCCGATTCACTCCAAGTCTAATATATATAAGTAAATGTACACATATTCAATTATGCACAAGATCTCTGACCCCAAAGCCTAACTGATTTGTCCCAATAAGAATATAGGATGCTTGCCAACAACCTAACAGTCCTCACAATGTTAAATGCAACCCCAGACAAACTATGACCCAAGTAAGGTGAGGAATGTCTAATTCCGATAGAATCTATCCAAACACTCGCACTTACTACAAATTAACGGTTCATGATAAGTAGGGACTTAAGTGGCAATATAGTGACTACTTAGGCAATAATATTCAGGCAGTAATCTGGATAGCATACAATTTAGAAAACACTTGTGTCCGTAGTAAAACAATCATGTCTAAAATTCACGGTTTCAAATATAGGTATTCACGATCTCAAATCATGTAGTAAACAAATCAAGCTTTAGTAAAAATAATCATGTAACGCTTACGTATAGAAATCAATAAGTTTATGTAGTAAAACGAGCACGTATTCTCACCCCGAAAACAGTTTAAGAAAACCATTAAAAGAGAAAAGGTGGGGCTATGAACTCACAAAGTATTGAAAGGTAATTGTACTGTAGTAAAATATACAAGTTTGTAAACGAGCATGTATTCCCCTCGCGGGTTTATAAAACATTGAAAAGATTGAAATGCGAGACTATGAACTCACCTTGATCAACGATCACGATTGAATAAGCCAAATAAATCACAAACGAAGCAGTAACGATCTTGATCACGACCTATAATTACGTCGCTCGATTACAATACGTACAAAATATGAGCAACGATGCGTACATCATTATGACGAAAACATATATATATTTATATATGCATACATACTTATATGTGATGAGAAATCCACTTGCGCGTTCTAAACCTTAACACTTAGTATATTTTATATATATACTATTTTCCATCCAAACATATACTATTTCATTTTTAGAATCGACCAACGGCCTCAAAAGTAATTACTTACGATAATATATTATTCGATATTATTTTATAAATCGAAATCACCTTCATAGTTCGTTAACGTTTACTAATGTCCTTGTTGACTTTTACGTTGGACTTTTTAATAAAATACATTTATTTTCTAAGTCTGACCCGACCAAAACGACCCACTAAATCATCTTTTCACGACTCGGGTTCTAAAGCAAATTTATGCGAAACGATATTCCGGACAACTTTTTAGTTTTAGCCGAGACCTGAAACTCGACAGAAAATGACCAAAATGCCCTTACGAGAATCTGCTGAAACTATATATAAAAATACAGAAGTTTGACTTTCGATTTTGACCCGTTATATTACATTTTCACGACTTTGACCAAAAAGAGATTTTATGTAAAACGGCAATCCGAACAACTTTCGTGTTTCGCCGGAAAGCCGAAACGGACCCGAAAGTGCTCAAAACGTCAAATTACTAAACCTGACAGATTTATTATATACTTCAAATGACCCATTTTTTTACTAAAGTGTATATATCGATCTAGCTCCAGTTTCTTCGTTATTGGGAGTTAGAAGTCCCATTTTATATCAAAACGTCCGTCTAGGAAAGCTTTATTATATTTCATAAACAAAAATCCAACTTTTAAAAATCTCGAACCCCGAAACATAGGTACTGTTTTCTGGTCAAAACGACCCGATACAAAATGCGTTAAAACTAGTTTTCGACCCAAAAACTCATCAAAAATGCATCCAATATACCTTATAATTTCATTATAATCCTACTTTAATATCAATAACACAATATACTAACGCCGCAAGTTCCAATCGATTTCATCACATATATATAAAAAAATCGAATCAATGAACGAAACAATCGAAATAATAATAAAAGGAAGGCTCACAAAGATATACGGAGCAAAGTCGGAAAAATAAAATGCACCCGAATGATGAGAAAACCTTAGCTTGCTTTTTCTTTGTTTATCTCTTGTAAAAGCTTAACCAAGCCTTTAAACCTCCATGGTATGTCTTAAATATGTTGGGAGCATACTTGTAAATGTTGTAATTAAAAGTATGTGAATTATTTAGAGAACTTTGAGTTGGGACGTGGGATATGGGAGAGAAAAAGAGAGATACTTGTTGTTATTTTGTAAATGAAAGTGTTGTATGATATCTTCAAGTATGCATGTGCTATATGTATCAAGTGCTAGTCAAATGAACTCTTATCAAATACCAAGACTTAGGAAAACATGGGGAGTAAAACAAGGAGAGTCTTTGGTCAATGTTCCTAGTCTTGGTCTAATACTTGATGAGTCTTGTGTTGTACAAGTTTTATGTTGGTGAAATGTGTTTCTTGTTATCCCTTTTTGGTCTTTGTTGCCGAATTTCATTAAAGAAAAAGGAAGTACTAGATGATTTTTTTTTGATCTTTTAGATATTAGCTTGTAATACTTGAAGTAATAAAAGGTAAGTTTTAATACAAAGTGTATACTTGAATTGTTTATGTTCTAGTTGTTGTCTTTTATTTAAAATTTGACCAACAATGCTAACATGGGTGAAATTTTATAAAACTTTGATTATTGGAAATAATAATGGATATTTGTTGAAACGTAGATAATTTTTGGTGGTTCCGCGAATGTCTAAATGTATACCAAAAAAAAATATAAAAAGTCAATTATTATTTTCGTAAAAATAATATAATGCTTTTATCGTTTGTAAAATGTTATCGTATAAATAGGTCAATCGTCTTGTAAAATTATTAATTATAAATTTAAAGAACTCATATAAATATTTTTATTAAAATATTCTAAAATGTTTTCGCCAAATGTTTTATTAAAAACGAACCAACACTATTCATCTCAGAAAATAGTGCACAAGTTATAAAGTAGTGTGTAACTTTTTCTTGTTTTATTCGTTAAATAATTTTTTTTTATCTTACGCGACTTAATTATATAATAAGAATTAAAAGTAAATGCGTACGAAACTAAAATAAAATAAATGGTGAAAAAAATGACGAAATAAATGGCGTCATAAAATGACCTGAAAATACGGAAATGTTACAGAAGCAAACCCGCCCGTCGGGCAGGTTACGTTACTAGAATGACAACCCGAAACGTGCTTTGTCACAAAAAATGCCTTATGTCCATATGTGAATATGGCATCTTGTTTCTTAGACAACTTCCTGAATTTTGTGTCAACATTCAATTGTCAACTTTGGGGGGGGGGGGGGGAAAAAAAAATTGGCGTTGTTAATATTTTTACCAAAAATCCGAAAATTAATGTCAAATTTGTGTCCATGTCATCATTCATGTGGCATGCCACCTATTTGCCACGTATTTATCAAATCGTCCATGTCATTGCCACGTAATATTAACTATATTAACAAAACCCAGACTAAAAACAAAATTGGTTATTAAATTTATTAACAATCAAAAACATCAAACAACAACATGAGGGTTTTGAAACTGTAATGACACAATATTGACCGGACCAAAACAGACCGACTCGGACCTAACTGAATTGTTTTGATCCGTTCATGTGCAACTGAACTCAACACTGACAAATATTTAGCCAAACTCACACAAATCTTTTCTCTAAAAAATGTCTGAAACAAACCCGCCCGTCGGGCGGGTTACGTAACTAGTATATATATATATATATATATATATATATATATATATATATATATATATATAGAGATGAGGAGAGATTTGGTGGGAGAGCGTCGGATTGGAGGAGATCTAGGTAGAGAAGAAATATTCGAGACGCGTACTGTGAGACGGGCGAATTAGTTAGACGAGATCTGAGGACGAAGAGAGAAGGGAGCGCTGTCTGAGTTTTTGATGTGGCGAGATGGCGAGAGGTATTACGTCGAAGGTTGAGATGCACATAAAAACAAAATTGGTTATTAAATATATTAACAATCAAAACAATATATATATATATATATATATAGAGAGAGAGAGAGAGAGAGAGAGAGAGAGAGAGAGAGAGAGAGAGAGAGAGAGATAGATAGAGGAAGGTTAAAATAAAAAGACAAATATCCGTGAAAATAATAAAAAGAAAACTTTTTAAAAAAAGTTCTCAAAAAATTCCATAAAATCAGGCATGTTGGTGCATAAAACTTTTGTAAAAGAAGTTTTTCTAATTTTGAGTTTTCAAACGTTTTTTTAATGAACAAAAAATAAAATTTGATGCACAAAATTTTTAACTTGTTATAGTTTGATGCGCAATAAAATTTGATGCAAAAAGTCAAAAGAAGTTGGGTACAAAAACGGATTTTTGATGCACAAAAAAGCGATTTAATGCACAAACGTTTTTTTCATAATTTTTTTTCGGCAAAAGTATCAACTTTTAAAAAAACTTCCTTCACAACTTTTTCATGCACCAACATACACGATCTTGTAAAATTCTTTTAGAATTTTTTGAGAACTTTTTTAAAATTTTTTTTCTTTTTATCATTCTCACAGATATTTCGATCCGATATCACAGCATGATCCCAAGCATAATCAATCATTCCAGTTTGATCAGTTTCATCATCTAATAATGCATTTCCAATCTGCATTTTCGCGTGTCACATATGTTTTCCACATCAATAAGCAATTTAGTTTGAATTAAGGGAAAGCACACTAACCATAAATCCCTTAAAATTTATGCGATCTTGGTTGGAAATGGTCTTGTTTTTATCGAATATAAGCTCTGCTAGCTGTGGAACATAATGCCCTGTGAATACAAACATGTATGGTATAAGCTTCTTCCGTTAATTGTACTTTTATAGACTAAGTTTAATAACAATGATTTATCGTTTGAATATATATTACCAGCATAACTTTCACCAGCAATGTAGAATTCATGGGACTTGTATTGTGGAAATCTTTTAAACCATCTAAGCAAAAATGTGTACGAGTCTTGGGCTGTCAAAAGTCGATCGTTAATTACAATCGTTACCTAGGAGGTTAGGATATATGTATTAACCAGGTGTAACGTTACATAATGTTACATTTATCTATAGTATGTATGTGTGTATGTGCGTATGCTAATCGTATATTATATATATATATATATAGTTAGGATCAAATAAGAAGAAAACTTAAAATGAGAATGATAAGAAGAAATCACAACCACACATTTTAGATGCACCTACAAAAATGAATGCATCTCCCCTTAAAATTCTCTCTCCTATTTAAAATGTGTGGCTAGAAATCCTTCTTATTCTTCTCATTATACTTTTAATTCTCACCGGATCCCTACTATATATATATATATATATATATATATATAGTGACATTTTCTTTGCAGAACCAACTTTTTTACTCCTAATAATGCATGGTGTACATTATATCAATGCAAGATGACATTTTTATAAATAATTCGAATTATATAATAATTAAAAATAAACAGAAAGGGCAATTAAGTAATTTCTTTTTAAACATTATTCATAATTGCCCATCTAAATAAGATATGATTGAATCAAATTAATTATCTCTCCACCCGCTCCACAACTAAATATATGGATCTGAAAAAAAAATTGCTATGACTTTCTTCCCCACCCAAACCCTAGCCCACCCACCCTGTCACTACCACAACCTATCATGAATCCGAGCAAACAACATCGGATCCATCAAAACATAAACCATCAGATGCTGCCGCGAATTGATTTCCACAAACTGGATGACGATGACCTATTCTTTCCAGGTTCTATTTTTTGTTTTATTGTTTTATTGCTTTCCTATTGTTCAAATCTTTAATTTTATATATCGCAAGAAACAAGTTGTTACTCGAAATCAAAAACAAAAACAAGACATGGAAGTTTACGGATCCGTGTATAAGGGGTGGGTTTTTGATTCTATCTTTGGCTTTTATTAATTTGTGATTGGAATTAGTTTTTTTAGGTTTCGATAACGTGATAATGGTTGATTCGTCATTATCTGTGAAGTTGGGTCCAAAACCAAATATGCTATCAAAGTCTTTTATATGGTGTTATATGTTTGATTTTGTCAAGATTTAAAAGCAATGTATGTCAAGATTTGGTCAATGTCTTTTATAATGTTGCCAATATCTTTTATACCTGTGATTGTGTGTGCAGAGGTTGAATTTTAAATTTTATAATCACCCACCGTCCCATCAAGATTTGAAATTCTTATATAATAAATTTAGCCGAAAAATGAATATATGTCGAATTTAGACATATTTGTCGAATGTTAAATATGTCTTTTGGAAAACATATTTCTGCTCTTTGCTGTTTTGCCAATGGCACAACTACTTTCATGTACTTTTGTGAAGGAGAGTCCTGTAAGCAGTAATACTTCGCCAAAAGATAGTGGCTTTGACGGTCTGAAACTCTGAATGGAAGCATATCAGATGAAAATGAATCCTCAAATCAGATGCGTAAAACCAATTCTTTGAGCAGGTATAAAAGACATTGGCAACATTATAAATGTTCATAAAGAATAGTATTTAATAATAGTGGAGAGCTGTTCACCTTTCATTTTGTCAACAGGTATAAAAGACATTGGCAACATTATAAATGTTCATTGCCAATGTACGTCATTATCTATGAAGCTGTTCACCTTTTATTTTGTCAAGATTTAAAAGCAATGTATGTCAGCATTATTAATGTTCATAAAACCCAACAACATATGTCAAGATTTGGTGTTTAATAATAGTGCTTGTTGTAACATTTATTAGTAGTGTGTCTTCATATTTTTCTAAATGGAAGGAGGGTATTTTGGTGTTGGCTTAAATTCATATGTTACTAATGCATATATGTTTTTCTATGTTTTGCTAATAAATGGATGCTAGTATAATTGGTAGTTTTTTTTTTTATGTTTTGCTGATTTTTATGTCCCTGGAAGTTCGTACATGTTATGACTATAGGTTTGTTCGGTTGTCACTAGTCACAAATTATAGTGGGTCACATGTATGTTTTTTTGTTTATGTTTTATTTTTTTAACTAGTCTGAGATTTAACATGACATAATATGATATAACTAGTTCTTTCTTTGTTTTATTTATTTCGTTTCAGTGGTGATGACTTAGTCATAGGAAACACGGCGTGTGATAAAGAGATGATCAACAAATGCACTTGTGATTTTAGAAGTCGTACACATATGTTCGCGAGGCGTGCATATATGTTTGCGAGGCGTGCATGTATTTTTTTGGAAGAGTGCACATATGTTATACTGAATTTGATAATACTTTGTTTTTGAGTAATTTATTTAATATCAAACAAAAATAATGATATTTATGTTTTTGATTTGTTAATCTAAGGTTACATATATGTGTTTATGTTTTTTGTTATAAACTTTAAAGATTAAAGAGTGTACACTAGAAACATATGTGCAATTACCATTATAAGCAAAAAGAATCTGCAATTAAAACATATGAAATTAACAATATTAAAAAAACATATATGCACTAGTTTTTTTTTTTGAAAATATGTATGCAGAAAAAAAAATATAAAACTAAAAAAAATATTATTTTTTAATTTTGAAATTATAAGGTTTAAAAAAAAAAGAAACTTTTTTAAAATAAATAAAATTTAAAAATAAAGTGAAAATGCATTACTAATATACCAATTTCTATTTAAATAAAATTAGTTTAATAATATTAAATTCCTATTGTCTAAAAGTGGTTTTCGTAGGTTCTGTAATAAAAAAATAGTTTCTGCAAAAACGTCCCACTATATATATATATTTATAAAAATATATATTTATAATATATATATATATATATATATATATATATATATATATAGGAGAGAGAGAGAGAGAGAGAGAAAGTTATGATAAAATAAGAAGTTTTCTTAAAATAAGAAGAATAAGAAGTAATCATAACCGCATATCCGAGATCCACAGACTTAAATTAGATGCATCTCTATAATTTTATATGCATTATAACGCATCATAATGTGTTTTCTAGCTTTTAATTAGATGCATATACGTATATTAGATGCATTTTATTTTTTTCTCTTGTTTTTTGTTCCTCTGCATGTCCCAAAATTATGAAAATCAATTTGCACCATCTACGCATCAAATTAACGTTTGAAACTCAAAACGATGCATCTAAATAAATAAAAATGCATCTAATGTAAGTCGTTGCATCTTAAATGTGTGGTTTTAGTCACTTCTTATTTTAATTTACTTCTCATTGGATCCTTTATATATATATATATATATGTGAGAGAGAGAGATCGATGCAGCTAAATAAATAAAAATGCATCTAATGTAAGTCGTTGCATCTCAAATGTGTGATTTTAGTCACTTAGAGAGAGGAAGAGAGAGAGAGAGAGAGAGAGAGAGAGAGAGAGAGAGAGAGAGAGAGAGAGAGAGAGAGAGAGAGAGAGAGAGAGAGAGAGAGAGAGAGAGAGGGGGAGAGATGGGGAGGAGGTCAGGAGAGAGGAGGGAGAGGGGGAGAGGGGGGAGAGAAGGGGTGTAGAGGGGAGGGGGGGAGGGGTGGAGTGAGGGGGGGGAGGGGGGAGGGGGGGGGGGGGGGGGGGGGGGGGGGGGGGGGTGGGGGGGGGGGGTGGGGGTGGGGGGGGAGGGAAGAGGGTGGGGAGGTTGGGGGCGGGGTGGGGAAGGCTGGGGGGAGAGGGGGGGGGAAGAAGAGGGGGGGGAAGAGAGAGAGAGAGAGAGAGAGAGAGAGAGAGAGAGAGAGAGAGAGAGAGAGAGAGAGAGAGAGAGATAGAGAGAGAGAGAGAGAGAGAGAGAGAGAGAGAAAGAGAGAGAGAGCGAGAGAGAGAGAGAGAGAGCACAACCACACATTTTAGATGCACCTACAAAAATGGATGCATCTCCCCTTAAATTATCTCTCATATTTAAAATGTGTGGCTAGAAATCCCTTTTATTCTTCTCATTATACTTTTAATTATCACCGGATCCCAACTATCTATCTATCTATATATATATATATATATATTTAACAGGAGACATTTAACAATTTTATGCCACATCATAATGCCATGTCATCATGGATGCCATGTCATTACTATTTATTTTGTTTTATTTTTTGAGATAATTTTGGAAATCTTTAGGTGCGTTTGGTATGTAGGCGGGTTTGGTATAGGATTTGGTTTGATAGAAAAGTCGGAAAGAGAAAGTATTGATAGTATAAAATAATATTTGTTTTATAAATAAAAAGTAAAAGTATTAACTCAAAATTTAGTATTATTTTAAATTAAAATATATATACTTTGTAGACATGGCCTACTAAATGTAATATATATATAAAAAAAATTACAAAAAGTGACTAAGGACAAAAATGTGTCACAATTTTCGGAGCAATATGAATACTTTTGTCAGAAAACCTACCAATTTACTCTCTTTCACAAAAGACCATAGATAAAGGTGTCATAGTTGTTAATTTTTTTACCAAACAATTTTATTTGAGGTGAATCCACTCCAACAGGACATGCACACACCAAACACGCCCTTATATAAAAAAACTCACGAATAGGAATCTTTTATTCAGCCAAATTGCATAATATAACGATTGTGAATCAATAACCCTAAATACAATTCTTATCTAATTCTGAATGCTATCACAAGCAAAATATATATACAAAACACGTCTCTTAACTCTACTTATACATTACCATTACAACCACCTTTAATCATACAGCGATCATCATTACTAGAGTGGTAAATTCGATGATCAACACGAGTAACATATATAACTTAGGTGGTGGCTGAATTGGCGGGGGTCCGGCGAGGGGGCGTCGGGTTTACGACTTTCTGGCTTAGAGAGATTCTAAGGTGTTCCGCCTGAGTGATGTGTTTGTGGAGGGCGCCGCGTTGTCTAGCTCCCTGTTGTGGGGGGCTTTGTGATGGGGTAGGAGCGTCGGCCTGGACGATCCAGAAGAGGCGCGTGGTCCATAGGCTTATGTGAGTTTAGGGGTGGGGAGTGTGGATTGCGCGGGGAGCGGGGGGATTGTGCGCGGGGGGGCGGGGAGAGTGCCGTGGAGACACGTGAGGGAAGAGTGTGGGGGGGGGGCAGGCGGAGGGATCGTGAGGTTGGTTCAGGGTGGGAGGCGTGGTGCGTTGTGGGGGGGTAGGGTGAGTTTTTGAGGCGTCTTTGAGGTACGGATGTGGGTGTGGTAGTAGGGCCACCGAAAGGAGAGTATGGTGGTGGAAGGAGAGTAGTTGCTTGTCTGTGAGCGGTGTGGTCGAGTGTGGAGGGGAGGGGTCTGGCAAGAGGAAGCGTGGTGAACTGCTGAGTTTGATGGGAGAGGCGGAGAGAATTGGAGGAGAGATCGATATACGAGACTTTTTTCCGTGAGTGTTATGATGAGGACTGTCGTTGAACGATGAGTTTTGAGGAGGAGGGGGAGGGAGTGCGAGTCAGGGAGGGTAGGAGATGTCGTTGGTTAGAGCTAGGACTGATTGGTGGCCGGCGGGGGACTGTAAGGAACATCTTGGGTGCCTCATTTTCAGACGTTGATATTGGAGGAGATTGGAGTGTATGCTAGCCAGTGAGGGGTGATGTTCACGAATTTGTAAGTGGGCCTCGCGATCTCTAGGAATTTGGCAAGAGGGGGGTCAAGAGGTCTCCGTGTGGGAGTCGTCGGGATTTGATGGGGTGTCAGGGATCGTCAAAGGAGCGGGTTCAAGAGAGACTGATGGTATCGCTTGATAGGTGTCTTGGCCGTGTGTGTTGGGGTAGAGCTAGATAGAGAAGGAGATCTGTCAGCTGAGAGTGTGTTGGAGACAATCGAAGGTGAGGTGATTGCGTGAAGAGATGCGAGACGTTGGGATTGAGAAGGCAGTTAGCGTTGGTTTTGTTTCGGGTGATGTACAACATGTTGTTGACGATTAGATGATGAGAGAGGGGGAGTCGATAAGTTGACGTGAGAGAGAGAGAGAGATTTGGATGTTATGAGTGAATTGATTTAGACGAGAGATGATGAGAAGGAGGAGTGAGAGCTATGTGTGAGTCGAGTGGGGTGGGGGAGTGTGTTTGCTCGTGGGGCGGTAGCGTGTCTGAGTGGTTTTTGATGGGAGATCGAAAGGTTTGTGGGGGGTGAGGAGGCGGGGAGGAGGTGGGGGTTGTGTCCGTGGTGGTGGGAGTCTGGTATTGATCTTTTTCCGAGGCGAAGATAAGGGGGTCGAGGGGTGAGGGCGGGTGGTGACGAGGGAGCGAGAGATCAGTTTTCTGGAGAGATTTAGCCCGTGCCGTAGATTATTTCTGGCTTAGGGGTAAACGTGACGACGCGTCGACCCCTGGGAATAGGGAAGATGAGCTAGAGTTGCGTTCGCGTAGGAGGTGATGGGAGGGGTCGTGGAACTAGTAGATACGACCTTCCAAGGTCGATGAGAGAGAGCCAGTGTCTAGGCCTAATAGAGTAGAGAGAGAGAGGAGAGAGAGAATAGGTGTATTCGGATCTGAGTCCTCACTGGGAGATGGTCCTGGAGAAACTGACGAGAGAGTTGAGCGGAGATGTAGGTGAGAGGACTGGCGAGATTATCGGATAGACGAGGCAGCGGTTTTCTGGGTTTTAGAGTGGTGATGAGATCAGACCGCTGGGAGCGTCTCTGGATAGTTTGGGTTGTATGAGTCCAAAATTCCGTGATGTTGCTAATATTAATTCGATTGTTTGGCTTTTCTTTCTGTCTGTTTTGATCGGATATGTGACGAGCTTAACGTTCTGCTTTTGATCGGCCTGTTGAGTCGCTCGGTATTGTCTTTACCGTATCTGAGCGGTCCTTTTGTGTGATTTTTATTGAGGCACTTTGACTAACTCTGGCACGACTTGAGTTTTGAGGGAAGAGTCCTCTTTTTTTACGTGATGAGGTAGAGAGACGGGATGAGGTTTTTTTTTTGTTGAGGAGGAGAATTTTTTGGAGTGACGGCTTCTTTTTCTTTGTATCTGAGATGGGATTTGAGCTGTGATACGTATTCTTTCGGTTTTTTAGGGGATAGAGGAGGAGAGATGACTCGCACCTCTTAATCCCGGAGGAGGCGAAGAGAGAGATCCACAACCACATATTTTAGATGCATCTACAAAAATGGATGCATCCCCTTAATTATCTCTATATTACAAGTGTGGCTAGAATCCCTTTTATTCTTTCAATTTATACTTTTAAATTATCACGGATCCCAACTATCTATCTATCTATAATATATATATATATTTATTTAACAGGAAGACATTTAACAATTTTGCCAATCATAATGCCATGTCATCTGGATGCCATGTCTATTCTATTTTTTTTGTTTTTTTTTTGAGATAATTTGAAATCTTTAGGTGCGTTTGGTATGTAGGCGGTTTGGTATAGGATTTGGTTGATAGAAAAAGTCGGAAAGAGAAAGTATTGGTAGTTATAAAATAAATATTTGTTTTATAAATAAAAAAAAAATAAAAAACTAAAAGTCTAAAAAAAAAAAAAATAAAAATAATGGGTTTATTAACTCAAATATTAGTATTATTTTAAATTAAAAATATCTATACTTTGTAGACATGGCCTACTAAATGTAATATATATATAAAAAAAATTACAAAAAGTGACTAAGGACAAAAATGTGTCACAATTTTCGGAGCAATATGAATACTTTTGTCAGAAAACCTACCAATTTACTCTCTTTCACAAAAGACCATCGTAAAGGTGTCATAGTTGTTATTTTTTTACAAAAACAATTTTAATTTGAGGTGAATCCACTCCAAAAGGACATTGCACTACACCAAACCACGCCTCTATATAAAAAAAACTCACGAATTGGAATCTTTTATTAGCGAAATTGAATAATATAAAACGATTGTGAATAAGAACCCTAAATACATTCTTATTATTTGATGCTACACAAGCAAATTATATATACAAAAACACCGGGTATTCTTTCTTACTTTCAGGTCATTCAAGAGGATACTTCACCAAGAGGGTAGGGAACGCACCCTAGACTCAAGGTACGGTATTTTACCTTAACAACATATATGGTGTAAATATGATACTAATTATGTATGACAAGGTAATGCTTTTATTAATTTTCAGTTACCTGATACATATGATTCTATTAATATGCTTTATTAATGCTTTAGTTTAATGTAATCTTTCAAAATTCTGAAAAAGATGAGCTTCGTCAGCATGTTGACGGTTAGTTTATCTATGTGACAGATTATATTGAACTAGATCCCATTGTGGATCTGGATAAAGGTGGTTTTCCAGCATGTTTTTTCGATAGTGTTTATAAATATTCAGAATCCCGAATGTTTTATGGAGACGATACCTTCTATCTGTTTTTCAGACTTCATCAGGTAAGGCGGCTAAATAAATTGTAAACCGAAGGGTATGTGCAATAGATCTTTTGGAAACGTGATAAACCCTAATATTGTTGAACGAATTCATGATAATATATACTGCTCTATCTGATCTCACCCTTATGAGCAATTCTTTTTCCATCTCACACTATCATATGTGTTGGTGATTTTGATTGATTAATATTTTGTTCAAAACATGCTATGCATATATTGGTTGACTTGTGATCTTCCCTACCTCTGAAGCTTCATCACTTGGGGGCTTCTATGCTGTCAACAGGCGTGGCCAGGTGTTACTTGCCACCGTAAACGAGTCAGCAATTGTACCTTTTGTCAGCGGACAAGTAAGCTTCTAACCATCACATTTGATGAATCACATATGAGTAAATATATTGAAACATGTGATTTGATAAGGACTATTTTTCGTGTTTTTGATGCTGCTTATAACGTGGAAGGTTTGTGAGTTTTTTAGAGACCATCGTGAAGACTCTACCAGAATGTGTTTGCTGGTATTCGATATTTGCAGCGTGGAAAACTAACGAGAACTGATCATGCTGATCTACAACGAGTCAGTACCACATGCAGGTCTACCATCTGCTGACGGAGGGTCCGACAAGTCATTCGAATAAACTTTAAAGATGGTGATGCAACAAAAATTGCAACCTGCGTAGTCAAACAAGACGGGTACAGGTATGAACAAAATTGTATACATTAATATGGGGAGGTCGCGCAATGGATCAAGAAAAGTTAAGGCCAAAACGTTAATCATATTTGTAGAGTTAATTAAGAATCTGCTTTTGAAAACTAATTGTTCCAATAAATGTATAATTACAAAACATTTTAGCTTTGAGGGGTGTTTGACATTGCGTTATGAGATTAAATGCAGTAGTTAAGAATCTGTGATGGTAGTAGGATTTGGAGGAACGTCATAAAAACATCTAAATAACTCGACCATCAACTACTTTTGTAGGATAGGTGCTCAGTTTGTATCAACTCTATCTACTGCTAAACTGATAAATGAGAAAGAGACCTGTGTTGAAACTGCTTATTTTGACATTAAATTGCAAGGTTATTGATAATTCGGGTGTAGTTTTAAAGAAGTCGTGCTTGGGACTCAACTGCAAATTTCATTGATTTTTGATTATTTAATGTGTGTAAAACAAAAACTAATAGGATAAATACCAGTCAACGATAGCTTACTTGCAACTGGAGCTTTTCACCGAATTGTGTTTTCACAAGTACAGGGAAAAGATGAATGTCGCCTGCACCAAAGAACACAACAAGAAATCCAAGAAAAGTAGCCCTCAGTATATAATTCAGGAGGTATGTTTGGCTGAACTCTTGATACTATGAATGCAAGTTATACTTGTCTTAAAAGGAAGATCTGATAATCGTGCTATATTTTCAGACTCCAAGTCGTGAATTTCTCCTTCGTGTCTCATATTTGGAAATATATAATGAGGTAGCCATCTGAACTTTTTTTTCTTTGGCTCCTTGATAGATAAGTCTGATCTATATGCCATGTCAGCGACTCTCATAATAAGTGCACATTTTACTATTTAATATCGAGAGTGTGGGGTGTAATTTTTTTTCATACAGATAGGGACAGGGTACTTTTTGATATGTACCATTACCCGACCTTAACAACGAGATGAAGTCAGTCATTTCTGTGAGAACCTTTTCAATCTGATCATTTGAAGAATGGAGGTCTGCATTTTCTGATATAAGATCTTTATCTAAAAAATGATAGACAACCAACAAGGCTACTTCACCGTTTTCCTGTAAACTTTTCACAGGTAAGACATGGTTTCTGAATTCTGACATTCAAATATTCAATTATTTCTTCACATGTTATGAGTGCTTTTCTCAGTGAGTGATTATTACTTGTGTTCGTGTACAGAATCCTCCTGGTCAGCTAAGAAACTGCAAGTCAGGTGGTTCTGGTGGGTCAAAAGTGGCTGAACATGGGGAAGTCATCACGTTTTCTGATGTCGCTGGTGTTGATGAGGTAAAGGAGGAACTCATGGAAATTGTAGTAAGTTCATGTCCCACAGTTAACAGACATTAAAAAACTTATGTGGCTTCCGAGGCTTCCTTCTAATTAGCATTTTCTCTTTGTATAAATTAACTTGATCAGGAATTTCATCCTAATGTAGGATTCATTTAGCCAATATTAGGTATGCGTGTAGATAGTGGCCTTAAGTACCCACTTGCTACAGGGAATTTAAGAGTTGATGCTTCACATGTCAAACCCTTTTCTATTTTCAAAAATCTATTGTATTCTTATTCATTACGTGTTACCTGCTTTTCAGGTGTTGAACCAGTTAACATATGACTCTACACTCTCCGAATTGAGTAGATTAACCTCACCAATTCCTTAAAGCTAGCCAGTCCATTTAGCATCTATCTAAACCTACACTGTCCCACTTGCGTAGACCCAAGGATGTATGCAGACCCAGGGATGGATGCTGCCACTTAAGGTTCTCTTCAAGTAGGAAACCAATTGGTGGATTTAAAATTGGGAAGCAAGCTAATGAATGGACATCAACCAGTTATCATCCCTATCTTCCTTGTCATACTTACCTTACATGCAGGTATACATTTATATTGAGTTTATGGGGGTGTTTGGGATTGCTTATTTTATACTGCTTATCTGCCTAAAGCATAAGCCGACGCCAACCTACTTGTGTGTAATTGCTTATTTAAGTACTTATTTTCTATTTCTATTATCTACGATCACTTTTCAAGTAGTTAAGAAGTTAAGAGTGTCGGGTAAAACTGCTTATTTTAGTATTAATAAGCGCTAAATAATTAGCAGGTTGCTATATACTCATTCTTTAAGCTCAGTAGATTGAGATTAGTAATCCCAAACCTGTTTACAAGTACTTAAAAATAAGCAGGTTTCTATCTGCTCACCAGTTTACTATGATTAGCTAACTCACACCATTGGATAGTATGTAGGTTTTTATATAATGAGAGAAAATGGGTCACTTGGCTAAGGCAGCGTAATTCCAACTTCAAAACATCATAATATCAATGGTTTATATGTCTGTTATGCTCCTTAGATTGTTTAGAAGTGTTATTGTGGCTCTAATAATGCGATAAACCTGTTATGGATTTAAAGTTGGACAATCATTTGGGTACACAGTATTCCATTGTTTTTATAACTGGATCTTCCACTTAGACATTTAACTAACTCGCAGGTTATGCGCTTGCAATGTAGGCTACATTGGAGCTTTTAGAACATATGGGAGTTGCAAAAGGTAAAACCAAGAAAAATGAGCAGGCTTACGATATATAGATGAAAAAGGATTATTCCATGTGCTTCTCGTGAGTTCCAGTTACTTATACATTCAAAAGTAAAGATTTACTATATCATAGATATAGGTATTCATTTTGGTATAATGTGCTTCAGTGGTGATTTAATGTTTATAATGACTTTTGGGTATCTTATAGGTTGGTTTTCCTGGGACAGGTAAGACACTTCTGGCAAAGGCTGTAGCTGGCGAAGCTGAAGTACAATTCAATATTTGTTCTACAAGTGAGTTTGTAGAACTTTACGTAGGCATGGGAGCATCACGCTTTCGAGATCTCTTTGCAAGGGCAAAGAAAGAGACACCAACAACCATATTTATAGAAGAGGTTTAATTTATGTCCCAACTAGCCCCTTAACCTTAAACCATGTTCTGTTATCTTTTATTTAACACTTATTCCTTTGTAGATTGATGTTGTAGCCAAGAGTCGTGATGGTAGGTTCCGCATTGTCAGCAATGATGAGCGACAACAAACTTTGAACCAACTGCTCATGGTAATAAGTCTAAAGTACTTCCTTTTCAGTTACTTAAAATATTCTAGAGGTGGCAAATTCAACCTACTTACTCGTGAATGTGTCAATATGCGCCACACTTCATATCTTTTGTGTCTAATGGGTACAATAAAGAAGCAGCTAGAACAGGTCAAAAGTTGGCTAATTTTAGATACATGAAAAACTTTCAAACTATTTTATAAAAGACCAAAATTATATGCTTTTTGTAATTCTACTTTATACTAATCAACTTGTACCCAAAAGACCAAAATTACCCATTTGATATGTTAGCTAATATGCTTATTTTGTCTCCTGTCATATATTTGGATAATGCTTTAACAACTAATGTGTTTTGAACTATCTTGCAGTAGATGGATGGTTTTGATAGTATTTCTGCAGTAATTGTTCTTGGAGCAACTAACCATGCTGATGTATTAGATCCGGCACTTTGCCGACCAGCGAGATTTGATCGTGTTGTTATGGTCTGTCTTATTCCTTTTGGTATTCATCTCTAAAATAGTTTAGGTTTTTTCTTTATTTTCACAATAGCAACACACATTTATAAATGCTTATCTTGGAAATGGCCATTTTTTATTTCCATTTTCTGTCCCATGTTCTGTATGTAGATGGATTACCAAGAGCAGATCTTCAAAGACCAGCCGAAAATAATCCAAAATTCGAGAAATGCAAGAGAAAGCCAGTTTGATGAGTTGCAGAAGAAACAAAGTAAAAGGGTTAATCAATCTAATTCCAAGGTGGATTCTTAAAAAAGGTATCGACACATGACTTTTCTTTTGTAACTTTTCTTTTTGTTATATAATTTTTGATTGTTACCTGAGTTAAATACGCAAGTTATCATAAGTATAGAATATCTGCAGTAATGCGACTCTTGCATATACAGGGAGAAGAAGCTTAAAGAAATGAAAGAATTCGAGGAAGAAAGGGAGAAGTTGATGAAATTGCACGAAGAGAAGATGGCGGAAATGAAGAGTAAGCATTGGAAGGAAGAGACCGAGTTAGAGGAAGGATTTAATGCTGAGTTGACCCAATTATATGAGCGTTGAAATTTTCTATTAAAGATGGTAGTAGATTTCTTAAATTATGATGCAACGAATATGTAGTTATTACTATAAAGTTTGAAGACTTTATTTCATGTTAAAGATTGTAAATACAAAATATAGATAATATATTAACTTTTATTTCATCTAATCAAAAAAATAAAATAATGAATTGCATGTTGTTAATACATTTAATAAATATTTTGATAAATAATTGATTTACCTTTACTTAAATGTTACTAAACGACATTTATAAAACAAGCCCGCCAATAAACAAATTAAAAAAACAATGTTTCTATAATAAAAAATTATAAAAAACCAATATTTAACCAAAAAAAATGAAAACAATAATCACAAGTTATCCCCACCCGATGTTGTTAATACATTCAATAAATAATTGAATTACCTTTACTTAAATGTTATTAACGATATTCATAAAACAAGTCCGTCCAATAAACAAATTTAAAAAACCTACATTTAACCAAAAAAATTAAAACAATAATCACAAGTCATACCCGCCCATCGGGCGGGTTTTGCAACTAGTATATATATATATAAAGATGAGTTCTAGAGAAAACCTCATCTTAGTAGAAAACCTAAAAAACTAAACTATATGGTAGATCTTGTAAACATTCAAATAATAAAAAAAATTAATTATATATAATTATATAATTTAACACATTTTTTAAATAATAAAAAAAATCAATTTAAAAAAATTTGAATTTTTTTTCAAAAAATCGATATTTTTGAAAGTTCGAAAAAAGGTTCGAAATTTTGAAAAAAAGTTCGAAAATTTAAAAAAAAAATCACAAATTGGAAAACAAATTCGAAAATATGAAAAAAAGTTTGAAATTTTTTAAAAAAAAATTTGAAAATATGAAAAAAGTTGGAAACTTTTATAAAAAAATCGATATTTTACAAATCGAAATTTTGAAAAAAAATTCAAAAATTTGAAAAAAAAGTTCAAAATTTAGAAAAAAAGTTCGAAAAAATGAAAAAAAAAATTGAAAATTTGAAAAACAAGTTTTCGAAAATATGAAAAAAGTTCGAAACTTTTTTTAAAAATCGATATTTTGAAAAAAAAATATGAAAATACTTTTTTCAGAAAAAAAAATCGATCTTTTTGAAAATTTGAAAAAATTCGAAAATTTGAAAAAAGGTTAGAAAATTTGAAAAAAAATCGATATTTTTTTTTAATTTGAAAAAAAGTTCGATAATTTGAAAAAAAGTTGGAAATTTTAAAAAATAGTTCGAATATTTGAAAGTTTGGAAATTTGAAAAAAGTTCGAAAATTTGAAAAAATGTTTGAAAATTTGAAAAAAAAATTCAAAAATTAAAAAAAAAAGTTCGAGTATTTGAAAAAAAGTTCGGAAATTTGAAAAAAGGTTCGAAAATTAAAGAAAAAAGTTTGAAAACTTGAAAAATGGTTCGAAAATTTGAAAAATAGTTCGAAAATTAAAAAAAAAAATTCAAAAATTTAAATATAAGTTTGAAAATCTGAAAAAGGTTCGAAAATTAAAGAAAAAAGTTTGAAAACTTGAAAAATGGTTCGAAAATTTGAAAAATAGTTCGAAAATTAAAAAAAAAAATTCAAAAATTTAAATATAAGTTTGAAAATCTGAAAAAAGTTCGAAATTTTGAAAAAAAAAAATTCGAATATTTGAAAAAAGTTCGAAAATTTGAAAAAAAGTTCGCAAATTAGAAAAAAAAGTTCGAAACTATGAAAAAAGTTTGAAAATTTGAAAAAAAAAAGTTTGAAAATTTAAAAAAAAAGTTCGGAAATTTGTAAAAAAGTTTGAAAATTTGAAAAAAAGTTCGAAATTTTGAAAAAAAAAAATAGATTTTTTTTAAATTTGTAAAAAAATTCAAACTTTTTGAAAATTTGAAAAAAAAATTCAAACTTTTTTCAAAATATGTGTTACGGCATCTCTTAGTATGATAAGAGCATCATGTTAAGTTATGGCATATGTTTGTTTTGTTTAGTGCATCCATTTGTATGAACATTAGGACATCATTATGTATGTTTCATCCAAAATATGTGTTAAGACATCTCTTAGTATGATAAGAGCATCATGTTAAGATAAAGCATCTGTTTGATTGGTTTAGTGCATCCATTTGTATGAACATTAGGGCATCATTGTGTACGTTTAGGGCATGCATTTGTTTGTTTAGGGGGTAACGTGTAATCAGAGTCAGTTATCAATTATTGTTATCAAGGTTGCAAATATCGTGAATCGTTAGCTGGGCGGTCGACCATCTTGTAGCTTGTAATCGGTCTAGGCGGGATTAATCAGCGATTAATCGGATTAGCATTTCTGGCAAAATTTGGATATTATTCGGCAAATTTTGTGTATTTCTGACGAGCTTTAGGTATTATTGGCAAGATTTTTTTTCTAAAAAACAACTTGTAATAGATTTAAGCAGTTACTATAAGTGATCAAAACAAGTTTATGGCGAGTTTTAGGTACTTTCGGCAAGATTAGAAGGTTTTCGGCAAGTTTGACCACCATTGACCATCGTTGATCGCCGTTGACCACCGTTGACCTATCTGTTTGACCCAGTTACATAAATAGGAAAGGTCAATGGCCTTGTAGCGCATAGGAGGCGATTAATCGGCATTGTAGACCTTTTTTGCAACACTGATTGTTATGATATGGACATCTGTTAGTGTGATTAGGGCATCAAACGAATTGTTACAACGTTTGTTTTGTATAATTAGTGCATCCAATATATATGTTACGACATCTCTTAGTATGATAAGAACATTATGTTAAGTTAGGGTATCTGTTCGTTTTGTGTAGTGCATCCATTTTTATGAACATTAGGGCATCATTGTGTATGTTTAGGACATCTATTTGTATGTTTAGGGTAATGTATAATCATAATCAGTTATCGATTATTGTTCTGATAAGGGCATCTGTTAGTATGATTAGGGCATAACACGAATTGTTACAACGTTTGTAAGTATAATTAGTGCATCCAAAATATGTGTTACGACATCTCTTAGTATGATAAGAGCATCATGATAAGTTATGACATCTGTTTGTTTTGTTTAGTACATCCATTTGTATGAACATTAGGGCATCATTGTGTATGTTGCATCCCAAATATGTGTTAAGGCATCTCTTAGTATTATAAGAGCATCATGTTAAGATAGGGCATCTGTTTGTTTTATTTAGTGCATCCATTTGTATGAACATTAGGGCATCATTGTGTACGTTTAGGGCATGTATTTGTATGTTTAGGGGTAACGTGTAATCAGAATCAGTTATCGATTATTGTTATGATAAGGGCATCTGTTAGTGTGATTACGACATCAAACGAATTGTTACAACGTTTTTTGTATAAGAGCATCATGTTAAGTTAGGGCATTTGTTTGTTTTGCTAAGTGCATCCATTTGTATGAACATTAGGGCATCATTGTGTATGTTTAGAGAATCTATTTGTTTGTTTAGGGTAATGTTTAATCATAATCATTTATTAATTATTGTTATGATAAGTGCATCTGTTAGTATGATTAGGGCATCACACGAATTGTTACAATGTTTGTTTGTATAATTAGTGTATCCAAAATATGTGTTACGACATCTTTTAGTATGATAAGAGAATCATGTTAAGTTAGGGCATCTGTTTGTGTTGTTTAGTGCATCCATTTGTATGAACATTAGGGCATCATTGTGTATGTTACATCTAAAATATGTGTTACGACATCTCTTAGTATGATAAGAGCATCAAGTTAAGATAAGGCATCTGTTTATTTTGTTTAGTGCATTCATTTGTATGAACATTAGGGCATTATTGTGTATGTTTAGGGCATCCATTTATATGTTTAGGGTAATGTGTAATCATAATTAGTTATCGATTATTGTTATGATAAAGGCATCTGTTAGTATGACTAGGGCATCACACAAATTGTTACAACGTGTGTTTGTATAGTTAGAGAATCCAAAATATATGTTAAGGCATCTCTTAGTTTGATAAGAGCATCATGTAAAGTTATGGCATCTGTTTGTTTTGTTTATTGCATCTATTTGTATGAATATTAGAGCATCATTGTGTATATTGCATCCAAAAGTATGTGTTACGACATCTCTTAGTATGATAAGAGCATCATGTTAAGATAGGGCATCTATTTGTTTTGTTTAGTGCATCGATTTGTATGAACATTAGGGCATCATTATGTACGTTTCATCTAAAATATGTGTTAAGACATATCTTAGTATGATAAGAGCATCATGTTAAGATATGGCATCTGTTTGTTTTGTTTAGCGCATCAATTTGTATGAACATTAGGGCATCATTGTGTACGTTTATGGCATGTATTTGTATGTTTAGGGGGTAACGTGTAATTATAGGCAGTTATCGATTATTGTTATGATATGGGCATCTGTTAGTGTGATTAGGGCATCAAACGAATTATTACAATGTTTGTTTTGTATAATTAGTGCATCCAAAATATATGTTACGACATCTCTTAGTATAATAAGAGCATCATGTTAAGTTAGGGCATCTGTTCATTTTGTTTAGTGCATCCATTTGTATGAACATTAGGGCATCATTGTGTATGTTTATGGCATCTATTTGTATGTTTAGGGTAATGTGTAATCATAATCAGTTATCGATTATCGTTCTCATAAGGGCATTTGTTAGTATGATTAGGGCATCACACGAATTGCTACAACGTTTGTATGTATAATTAGTGCATCCAAAATATGTGTTACGGCATCTTTTAGTATGATAAGAGCATCAAGTTATGTTATGGCATCTGGTTGTTTTGTTTAGTGCATCCATTTGTATGAACATTAGGGCATCATTGTGTATGTTGCATCCCAAATATGTGTTAAGGCATTTATTAGTATTATAAAAGCATCATGTTAAGATAGGGCATTTTTTTATTTTATTTAGTGCATCCATTTGTATGAACATTAGGGCATCATTGTATACGCATAGGGCATGTATTTGTATGTTTAGGGGTAACGTGTAATCAGAATCAGTTATCGATTATTGTTATGATAAGGGCATCTGTTTGTGTGATTAGGGCATCAAAAGAATTGTTAAAACGTTTGTTTGTATAATAAGTGCATCCAAAATATTTTTTGCGGCATCTCTTAGTATGATAAGATAATCATGTTAAGTTTGGGAATTTGTTTGTTTTGTTTAGTGCATCCATTTGTATGAACATTAGGGCATCATTGTATACGTTTAGGGCATCTAGTTGTTTGTTTAGGGTAACATTTAATCATAATCAGTTTTTAATTATTGTTATGATAAGTGCATCTGTTAGTATGATTAGGGCATCACACGAATTGTTACAACGTTTGTTTGTATAATTAGTGCATCTAAAATATGTGTTACAGCCATAGTTTTAAAAAGTGCGCCTTAAGGCGCGCCTAGGCTCTAAGGCTCAAGCTCTAGGGATTTTTTTCAGATCGAGGCTTCGCACATGCACAAGGCTCACAAAAAGCGCAGGGCCTTAGGATTTAGAGCCTTGAGCCTAGGCGCGCCTAGGAAAGGTGATGGATTTTGAAACTTTCTTTTCAAATTTAACATTCATCGCCCTCATATGTTAATAATAGATTACCTAGAAACTACCTAGAAACTAAATAAATTAATCAATTTTAGAGTTTGGTCGTTCAATTCAAGTGTGTGCACGTACAGACTCATCCCTCTATTTTACGCATGAGATAACGTAATCTCGTCATGCCATGAATCTGATACATTGTTTGATATTTTTGGTTTAACTATTCAACTTTTTTAGATACATTAACTATTTTAGTGTTATTTAAGTCATCATTAATCTATAAAATTTCTCTTAAACTATTACAATTTACTTCAATTTAATGCGACACATATTAATGAAGCCCGCGCCTTGATCTACGCCTCGCCTCAAGGCTCCATAAGCCCTTTGCGCCTTGGTGCGCATTGAGCCTTTTAAAACACTGGTTACGACATCTCTTAGTATGATAAGAGCATCATGTTAAGTTATGGAATCTGTTTGTTTTGTTTAATGCATCTATTTGTATGAACATTAGAGCATCATTGTGTATATTGCATCCAAAAAAACATATTAACTACCACACATATACCATAATCATCTCAACAATATACTCAATCCAACATAAATAAAAAAACTATAACCCTAATATAAAAATCACAAATTTCAACCAACCATTCATAATCCACACCACAAAAAGAAGATAAAATACAAAAAATAAATCAAATCTCCACCCATAACATAAATACAACTTAATTAATATAATCTTTCAACCCAAATAAATTACATATATTTTCAACAAATATTACTAAAAATTTCCAATTCTATTAATCTATATTAAAAATTAATCTTTCCCTATAAACACCCTACCATATATCAATTCTATAACTTCAACATTTCAACATAAAATATATATATCAACTTCCACAACACCTACAATAAACCACTAATTAAAATAACACAAAAATATCCACAACAACAAAATTATACTGAAGAGTCATCTATCTATATATCTAAAACCTGCACGTGATCTCTCCCATCGTGCATCTCAAAAATAAGACATAGTCACGTTCACACTTACACAATGAATAAGATGTTAGTATCTGTTCACAGTGTAACTATATCATATGTGCTCCACCCAGTAACCTCTCCCTTATCGCAGTTCGTGTATTGTGTCGATAATACTACCATTGACCATTTCCTTATGTGTGTACGTATTGAAAATACTTAATCTTTAACATTGTGGCGTCTACACATAATGATCTCACCGCAAGAGAAAATGTCTACTAAAAGATCTTACCCTATACATCGTCTAGCGTAATAGATCCTCAAGAATAGTGTCTGTCGTATTCAAGAAACGCGTGCACACTTGTCTTCCCCACGTTCACACCATTGTTATAGCATATTCGCTGTATGTAGGTGATATCCTCGGTACGTCTATGCAAGCACACACCCCTCCATCAAAAGCAGACCATTAGTTGAATTTGTAAACATTTCTAACTCTTAACATGTTCAGAGAGTAGACGCCAAAGATTAACACTATCTGTCCATCGCCAAGTGCCACGTTAGAGAAACTATCATTTCTTAAAAAGATCCCATTGACTATAAAATAATATATGAAACCAATAATATTACAATACTTTCCCACAATATTACAGTTCTAACAGTCATAATACTCCAAGTAATGTTACTAAAGTGACAAACTAACACAGTCCTCAAGAAGACTGACTCCTGTATAGAATCTGCATATGCCCAAATTACTACTGTAGAAACCTGATACATGTATCTAACGCTCTCAAAAGAAACTATATTGTAAAGAAATAGTAGATTAGTAATATGTATCATACACCTACCAATTCAAGACTCATCAAAAGTGCAGCTCCTCACCAGTGAATGAGAGAAAAGTGTGTTGTATAACACATACACATGTGTAAACACAGTGTTTAGTCTATCGAATGATCTGTCGTAAGATGGCTAGTACTCTATATGTTCGATGAGTGCCTCTCCACTAAATATTTATACAGTATCTCTCTGAGAAAGATATATTGGAAAAAACGGTGAAATGCAGTGACTACTCTGACAAAAGTTAATAGGTTAGTAGTCGATGAGCAATGATGGGAGAGAGATAATAGAGATAGGAAAGACTGTGTCCATAGTATTGAGAAGGCATTTGTCACAAAAGCGCATTCTCTACAGTCTTCAGATATCTCATCGCAGTTTGGTGTCGTTGTAGGTCGGATAGTGTGAAAACACGTTTATAGTGGCACACGGCGTTCCCTATCCCTGGGAGAACTGTCTGTACATATCCCTGGTTGTAGTTGTGTGTTCCTGATATTCGCAGTGGGGGACAAGCCATGCGCTGAGAAGGGAATGTTGTAAGATAGAAGAAGTTGACTGAGGTCATACGAACTCCATTTTAGTTGATTCAAGCGGCTACGCGGAGAAAATTAAATTATCTACAATTTAAGAAAAGCCCTAAAGCTATAAATGCCATATGTGTGGCGCACTTCATTAAATTTGTGGTAAATGCTCTTAAATGAGCTTGGCTTTCATTGCACCCTTTCATGTCCCCCTTCTAGGTCATTCTATGAACAAAATTAGGCCTCCCTTGAGCCTATAAATATAGCCCCAAATCTATCATATCTCACACACAACAATCTACAATCCTCTCATAAAGTAGAATAAGTTAGGAACTAGTTTTTGGGAATTTGGTTGAACTTGCTCCAAAGTTCTTCTCAAACCCAGGTTTTGATCCATCAAAGAAGCATACTTGAAGTGTTATTTTGAATCTATAAGAGATTGTGACAGAATTGTTTATAGTTTCCGGGTTTTAATTTGATTATAATAAAGTGTTCTTGAGAAATTCATGTTAAATTACCATATTTTGCTCTTGGAATTTGTATAATCTTGTTTATCCTTTGAATTTGATCTTTGCTGAATTCATGATGAATGTTATAAGTGTTGTTACTTGTTTGATTATGGAGTTATTTTGTTATGTTTGTTTAGGTGTTCTTGAGATGTGATATAAATATATGTTATGGATATATGCTTATGATCGTATAAATCGTATGCTCGATATTGTTATGCTAAGATCATTGAGACTTGTTTGATTTGTCATTGCAATAGAAATAGGTCGAAAGGCTCTATTGAGTTGATTGAATTTCGTGTTGTTTGTCTATGGCAATTTGGTATTAACCTTGTGAGAATTGGTTAATAAAACTATGATCAACCTAAGTATAATAATGTATAATGCTTAATCTCATGTCTAACGAACTTGATTAAGAGAGTATGCTATTTATATTATCAACCACAAACCTATCTTAATGCATTTGGTATGTTGAGAATTAAAGGCCGAAAGGAATTCTTATCATATTGAATAGGTATTTGCTTGACTGATTACCCGTCATTTCTTGCTTATATATCTTGTTTGTGCGTGCATCTTTATCCATATATATGTTTTGTCTCGTGTCTCTTGGCCTAAACAAACACGTTTTAATCACCTTGGTAATAATCTAATCATTCCTAGTGTTTGGTATAACTTAGTTGTTAAATCAAATATGAGTCTAATGATCATGACAATCATTTAGACTTTCTTTCTAAACTACTTTTTGAATCTGAAAACGCACTACTCCCTTTGGACGACATGGACTTACCTAGACTCTACTACACTCAAAAGGGTATACTTTCCCGTGTGTTTCCGTCAATTAATCGGTATGTCTTGTTTTATGAATTTAAAGCTTTTGAAACACATCAAAGTTTTTGGCGCCGCTGCCGGGGAGTTTGTTGGTCTCGTTTTCATTCAAATAGTGGTTTATACTTGTTTAACATCTCGTTGCTATGCAATTTTCGTGTTAAAACTGCTTAAACTTCATTCTGCTACTGAAAGAGCACCGGTTTTTTTGTTAAAACTGCCGTACTCCCTTGAAAAACCTGCAAGTACGCCGTACGTACTCCTAAGTACGCCGCACTTTTTGTCTGCAACAAAATATCTTCTTGGATTGTGTCATAAAAACTCCCATAAACAAATTGTAATGCTTAATTCAGGTACTGAGATCATGAGACTTCTATTTTGTGTGATTGTATTGCTTAAATTATTACATTTGTATCATTTGCCAATTAAGTAGAAATTACAAAAATATATGTGTTCTTATTTGATCTATACTTGTCTTGATTTAAGTTGCTTTGTTGCTTGTTCTGAGCAAGATCTGTTTGTTTATATTCTGTTATTGCTATTTGAGTGTTTGTGTCGTTTTGTGAATCATAATAATATGTTTATGCTAAATGTAACACCCCCAAAAATATCAACGCAGCGGAATACCACTTGGGGTGCTACTTCATAATACACAGCGCTAGATACAAGAGAACGACCTCTAAATGTGTCGTTTGAAAAATAATCTCGTTGATTTCCTTGAAATTGATATAACATTTGTCCCATAATTGCATCACCATGAAAAACTTGAATGTATAGACTCCAATGCACTTCAAGCAAGCCAAGTATCTATATCACCTGAGAAAAACATGCTTAAAACGGTCAACATAAAGTTGGTGAGTTCATAGGTTAGTTTAAATATGAATGTAAGTTTCAAATGAATGTATTTGTCCACTGTATCATCACAGTACCATGTAAAAATCCCAAAGATTTATAAAGAATGCATGACACATTTTATGTCACCAAAAGTACCAATCTTATCCCAAAGATTTATAAAAATGCATGACCAATTTAATGTCACCAAAATGTTTCAAGTATGTATTGCCACTTTATTCAAGGCATAGTAAATATCCGTGTGAGTATAAAACAATGATTACGATTAAGTTCATGAAACTGATGCACCAATATAACAGTAATAATTCATGTGTATTTGTTAGGGGCCCTGTAGTCCCAACCAATCGTAATCCGACATGTTATAACGTTCGTTTACCTAGTGATAGCTAATCACCCGAACGGGGATTGTCAATCCCGAATAGATCTATTTTATATCATTCGCGTGGACATCACGCTATAACGTTCGTTACCGGCGATAGCTAATCACCCGAACAGGGATCCACACCCGAATAGATCTATTTCATAACATTCGCGCTCACCCTACAAGTGATTTACAGTTCATGACGTTGTGATGTAGACTTATATATACCCATCACAGGTGTCCCCTCCAAGAACACCCGGGCAGTGAATTAAAGAACATATACTCCCGTTACCGGTGTCCCCTCCAAGAACACCAGGGCAGTAAAGTAAAAATATATACTCCCGTTACCGGTGTCCCGTCCAAGAACACCGGGGCAATAAGGTAAAAATATGTACTCCCGTTACCGGTGTCCCCTCCGAGAACACCCGGGCAGTACCGTTTTTGTCATCAGTTCAATCCGCTTAAGCTAATCTGTAATCCTTTCAAAATTAAAGTACATATATTTATGATCAAAAATGAAGTCAAGTAATATATCCCATAGCGAACTATGTAAAAGAGTATGTGAACCAATTTGTAATCAAACATGTAAATGCATTTGTAAATAAGCATGTATCCCCCTCGCGGGTTTATAAACATTCAAAAGATTGAAAAGCGAGGTTATGAAACTCACCTCGATGATGTAGAACGATTGACATATAGGCATCTAATATGCACAATACGAACGGAAGACGAAGCGGCTCGATCAAGAAGTTGCAGCTAATCTTAACGGCTAAGTCCCACTAGCCTAGGATAATGTATTTGGGTTTCCCGATGGATAGTCACCTCAACGCGTCACGTTGATAAAAGATTTAGATTTAAAGTTGTACTAGTTTGGTGGTTGGTTAAATAAATAATTTGAAAGGTAACGCAACTTGTGTAATATATTCTTTATATATTACATATAAAAATAAACCCTTATATAACTCGTACTGTGAGTTATATAACAAATAAAAACAATCCGAAGATTAATGAAAAGTATATAATGTTTTGCAAGTATTATATAATAAGTGGGTGTAAATAATTAGCCCAATTAGTTTGACACCAATTCAGTTATTAAAAAGACTTTAAATAAAAGTAGACAAATGTCTTAACGTTATGAATTAAACAACCGATGTTTGTAACAGTTTATAACCATTATAAAATATAAACTAATATTTTATAAATTATATTTCATTTCTACGATAGATTGTGTCTAAAACAGTTGCCTCGATGTTTTCCATATTCGTAAAGCTTAATGTTTTCCATATTCGTAAAGCTTACTGTTTTCCCTTATTCAATATATGTTGCAATTTATTCGGGTTTCCATTTTTCCAACTCCCGCTTGTTTCAGATATATCATATATATATTCACGTTATTATATCTAAAGTCACACGCTAATAAACATCATATTTATTTAACCATTTTACCACCAATTTATCTGATTTTAATATATATAAAATCTTAATGCCTTTTATTATTTGATTTATATTTACCAGACGCACCCTTGTGCGGATTCTACCAACCAACCGCACCCTTGATGTTGTATCACAGCCAACCAAACAAACCCTTGCTGTTAAACAGCCAACCAAACACACCCTTATTGCTTTCCCGCTAAACCAAACGCACCCTTGTCTGTTCTATGCTAAACCACACGCACCTTAATCCGTTTTCTGTTAAACTAAACGCACCCTTGGTGCTTAATGTCAAACCAAGCGCACTCTTCGTTGGTGAACAGTAACCCGGACGCAGCTGTCCCATCGAAACAAACACCCTTTTATGGTGTTATAACAAATCCAATCGCACCCTTTTGGTGAGGACAATATATATATATTCATGTTATTATATCTAAACTCACAAACTAATAAACATCGTATTTATTTAACCATTTTACCACCAATTTATCCGATTTTAATATATATAAAATCTTAATGCCTTTTATTATTTGATTTATATTTACCAGACGCACCCTTGTTGTTTCGCTAAACCAAACGTATCCTTTGTTGTCTTCTCTAAACCCAAACGCACCCCTTGGTTCTTATGTTAACCCAAACGCACCCCTTGGTGCAAATCTGTCCAACCAAACGCACCCTAATTTTTATAACAAAACCAAACGCACCCCGTGCGGTGGCTGCCCCAACCAAACGCCCCCTATCCGGCGGCTGCCCCAACCAAACGCACCCTACACGGTGTTATAAACACCAAACGCACCCTAATCTACACCAAACCAAACGCACCCCGCTGTGGTGAAACACCACAGCCAAACGAACACCCCAAACGCACCCTTGTTGGTCATAAACACGAACCAAACGCACCTAAATCTGTCCTAAATCCAACGCACCCTTTGGCGCATTTACACAGCCAATACGCACCCTAATTTGTGAAAAACCACACGCACCCTAATTTGTGCTAACCCAAAACCGGACGCACCCTCTTCGGGTGGTGGCTGTCCCACAACAAACGCACCCTTTTCGGGTGGTTTTACAACCAAACGCACCGCTTTCGTTGTTAAACCCAAACAAAACGCACCCTGGTGGTGGTTTTAAACCCGGACGCACCCTATGTGCTGTCGAACCACCTAAACAAACACCTTTTTGTGGCGTTAATGGTGGTGACGATGATGATGATTATGTAGGGTGGTGGGTGGCCGGCTGAGGCGTCGAAAGGGGGGAAATGGCGCGTGGTGGCGAGTGAGTATAGGGATCGGGTAGATAGGGTCACGAGCAACATTTTCGAACTCGGCCGGAAAAATCCACTGAAAAAGTTTTTCGGCGGCGGTGGTGGCCGGCGGTGGGGGTGGCCGGATAATGTGGAGAGGGAGGGAGAGTGTGAGGCTTGTGTGTGTGTTTATATATATAAAATGAAATAAAAGTTATAAAATTTATATATATATTAAAACTTAAAATTTAATGTGACAAGTTTTAATAGTTTGGGGTAAATTGTGTAAATATTACCCAAGGGACCAAAAGTGTAATTGTTGAGAACTTTTATAAAATATTGGTTCGGGACTCGTTTGAGTGACTTAACGGATGTTTGTTTTCCAAATCATTTTTCTGATAAAAATGAGTATTCATTTGATAATATTTCATAAATATTTTTATAACATTTATAAAAATGTTCGTTATTTATTTGGTGAACCGGTTACGTCTCGTTCAAAAGTAAAAATAGAAATAAATTTTTAACCCGTATATTTGCGTTATCAACAAACGTTACTGAATAAAATGGTGACTAATTTATTAAATATTTTTATTTAATAAAAAGTGTAAATTAATTATAATTTAATTATTTTCTCGTTTCTAAATCTTGCGAGGGCATTTCAGTCACCTTCTGACTGTTTTCGGGTCTCGGTCAAAACTAAAAAGTTGTCAGGAATGTCGTTTTACATCAAATTGCTTTAGAGTTCGAATAACGAAAACGTGATTTAGCTGCTCGTTTTTGATAAATCAACTTAGGAATAACATATATCTCTTTTAAATATGTTCCGAAAAATTACCGGTTACGCGGTAATCGCTTTTTACGAGACAATAAAAGACCAAAAGTCAAAAAGTCAAGTCAGACCTAAAAAGTCAAAGGGTAAAATCGTCATTCGAAATTTCGAAAATTCTCGGATGTTACACTAAACCTGAAAAACCTGCAAGTGCGCCGATTTTAATCCAAAACCGCCACACTTCTAAAAAAATCAATTCTTTTCTATGTTATCTTGCTTTCTTCATGATTATCTTGTTTTATTGCTTGTCTCTGTCAATATAATAAGTCATATGTTTAGTTTTATTGAAGTGCGTCGCACTTTGCACATGCATATAAAAAAATCGAGTTTTGTACAAAAATAAACTTGATACAATTTTATTTTATTTTTATTTTATGTTCTGTAAATACTTGTAATGAGTTTTTAATTGATCTTGCATTAGTTTGTTTGCTTGTTTGAGTGTGTTTGCTTGCGTGCTTATAAAAAAACCATAAAATCTAAAAAAAAAGTCTCTTATTTTCTTTTTTTTAATTTGTATGTTTGTGTTTGTCTGCTTATGTGTTTGCCAGTGTTTGTGTATGTGATTCTTAACTAATAAAATGAAAAATAAAAACAAAAAAAATGTGTGTTTTCTGTCATAATAAAACCGCCGCACTCATCTTTGTGCGCGGCGCACTTTTTAAATTTTTGCCGCGCTCGTATTTTTTTTGAAAAATTACAAAAAATTAAGTACGCCGCACTTTCTTTCAAGTGCGACACACTTTTATTCTGAAAAAAAAATTATAAAAAAAAATTAAAATAATAATAATAACAATAATAATATTAGTAATTTTATAAATTATTGTGTTCAACCTTAAATAATAATTATGTGTTTGTCTTAAAACAAAAAAATATACAAAAATTTTTTATTTTCCCCATTAACTTGTTATTTATATATGTGTTTTGAGTGTTTGCATATTAGTAATTATATTTTCATTTCTATATTATTTTTCATTTCGTAATGTTTTGTGTGTGCTTGTTTTAGTAAATGAATTGAAAAACCAGACTCATTGTTAATTTGTAACTTTTGTTCGCTCTCGGTAATCTAAAAATCTATTCTTGTTTTTAAATTTTTTGCCACTTAGGTTAATATATTAGAATAAAAACGTAGTGAATAAATAAAGTTTTGAAATCAGAGATGTGTCCCGATTAATAAAGCGGATCCGACTCGGGATTAATAACATTACTTGCGCATTTATAACCATTCCAGTAAATATTTGAGGATTTTGAGCCTGTATATAGCATACGTATTTTATGCTTGATTCCTTTGATTATGAGTGTGCCGGTGATTTATTGATTCTAGAACTTGTGCTTGATAATCATTATGAGACCGCAGTAAGATCACGTTCGCGTGATATAAGTATTTTTATGTGATAAAGAGGCAACTTAGAATTTAACCCAAATAGCCATTTCATTTCATTATTGATTCTCTTAGCTGGTTACACTGATTAGCTAACCACCCAAATAAAACCTTATGTTATCACTCATCTTTAGTCCTAGATACCCCTAGTTTAACCCGCTGAGCCATTCTATTCATTCTTTCTCATCCACTAAAATGAAAAAAAATACAAAAATATATAACCTTTAGCCTAGCCTTACCCCTCGTCGAAAGTCTATGATTGGTTGCTAGTTGCTCTGTATGATTGATTGATTTTTGCTTATAGTTTGTTCGCACTTTGTTATAAGTGTTGTGCCATTTTAACGGACATGAATACTGCAGACTTCGTGTTTCGTATTTTTTGTGGTGTATCCTTATCTCAAGTGTGGGGAAATTGTTAGTTGGTGGAAGACAAGAAAAAAGAAATGATGAAAAAAATGAAAAAAAGAAAAAAAATGATAAAAAAAAGAAGAAACAAAAAAGTTGAAAAAAAGAAGTATAAATAAGTGTTGTTTGTTAGATGGAGGTTGGTTTGTTCAATAACCTCACGGGTTTGTGGATTGTCGTAACTAGCAACATGGGTTTCTTGGACTTGTCGACATGTATATTATAAAACCATTTCCAGTATATATATATTCCATGCCTTATCCAAACCCTTATTAACCCTTAGCATGTACGTTATAACCCGAATAAAAGTCCTCTTTTGATAATTATACCTGGTGCTTACGCCATGTCGGTGCAGTCTTGTTTCTTGTACAAGCCTATGGTAACTTCATGAATCACGTCTGAGCAATTGAGTGTGATTTTCCTTTTACCCTCTATTACATCACATACGAGTGTTTGAGTGAATTCCTTATTCGTGAGGTGCTTAGTCATGTTATTATAGCTTGAAGATCATTGGGTATTGTCAAACATCTCTATTTTTAAATATTAAAAATCCAAAAATATTTTTCATAATTCTATGTTTGTTTTGTAAAGCTTATTATTTTTCTTATTTTGCTTGAGGGCAAGCAAACCCTTAAGTGTGGGGGGAGGGGGGTGCTTGCACCTTTTGCACTTATTTGTTACAAAAACCAAAATATTTTCAAAAATTTCACACCTAATAAAAATTTTTAAATTAAAAAAATATATATATCAAAATTTAAAAAAATATATATATATATAAAAATAAATTTTTTTTCTTAGATTTGCTTGAGGGCAAGCAAAGTTTTAAGTGTGGGGGGATTTGATAACGCTTAAATTATACATGTTTCTATACACGTTATCAATGCTTTTATGTATATAAATTGGTTAATAATAAGAACTTTCGGTACTTAATCGAGTATATTTTCTATTGTAGGTTCTATGTACATGTCGAGGAAGTAAACGGAAGTATACACGAAGAAATGAAGCTTAAACGAAGAAATAACTCAAGTTGAATGCTTCCCGACACCTGTTCACTGTTTTGGCCATAACTCGGTCATACGAACTCCGTTTTAGTTGGTTCAAGAGGCCACGCGAAGAGAATTAAATTATCTACAATTTAAGAAAAAGCCCCGGAGCTATAAATGCCATATGTGCGGCGCACAATCCAAAAAGTGCGGCGCACTTCATTAAATTTGTGGTAAATGATCTTAAATTAGGTCCTTCTATGAACGAAATTAGGCCTCCCTTGAGCCTATAAATACAGCCCCAAATCTCTCATATCTCACACACATCCATCTACAATCCTCTCCTAAAGTAGAATAAGTTAGGAACTAGTTTTTGGGAATTTGGTTGAACTTGCTCCTAAGTTCTTCTCAAACCCAGGTTTTGATCCATCAAAGAAGCATAATTGAAGTGTTATTTTGAATCTATAAGCGATTGTGACAGAATTGTTCATAGTTTCTGGGTTTTACTTTGAATATAATAAAGTGTTCTTGGGAAATTCATGTGAAATCACCATATTTTGCTCTTGGAATTTGGTATAATCTTGTTTATCCTTTGAATATGATCTTTGCTGAATTCATGATGAATGTTATGAGTGTTGTTACTTGTTTGATTATGGAGTAATTTTGTTATGTTTGTTTAGGTGTTCTTGAGATGTGATATAAATATATGTTATGGATATATGCTTATGATCGTATAAATCGTATGCTCGATATTGTTATGCTAAGATCATTGAGACTTGTTTGATTTGTCATTGCAATAGAAGTAGGTCGAAAGGCTCTATTGTGTTGATTGAATTTCGCGTTGTTTGTCTATGGCAATTCGGTATTAACCTTGTGAGAATTGGTTAATAAAACTATGATCAACCTAAGTATAATAATGTTTAATGCTTAATCTCATGTCTAACGAACTTGATTAAGAGAGTATGCTTTTTATATTATCAACCACAAACCTATCTTAATACATTTGGTATGTTGAGAATTAAAGGCCGAAAGGAATTCTTATCATATTAAATAGTTATTTGCTTGATTGATTACCCGTCATTTCTTGCTTATATATCTTGTTTGTGCGTGCATCTTTATCCATATATATGTTTTGTCTCATGTCTCTTGGCCTAAACAAACATGTTTTAATCACCTTGGTAATAATCTAATCATTTCTAGCGTTTGGTATAACATAGTGTTAAATCAAATATGAGTGTGACGATCGTGACAATCATTTGGACTTTCTTTCTAAACTACTTTCTGAATCTGAAAACGCACTACTCCCTTGGGACGACCTGGACTTACCTAGACTTTACTACACTCGAAAGGGTATACTTTCCCGTGTGTTTCCGTAAATTAATCGGTATGTCTTGTTTTATAAATTTAAAGCTTTTGAAACACATCAAAGTTTTTGGCGCCACTGCCGGGGAGTTTGTTGGTCTTGTTTTCATTCAAATAGTGGTTTATACTTGTTTGACAATTCGTTGCTAAGCAATTTTCGTGTTAAAACTACTTAAACCTGATTCTGCTACTGAAAGTGCGCCGGTTTTTCTTTTAAAACCGTCGTACTCCCCTAAAAAAACCTGCAAGTATGCCATACTTATTCCTAAGTATGTCGCACAGTCTCAAGGAAAATATTTTCTTGGATTGTGTCCTAAAAACCCCCCATAAACCAATTGTAATGCTTAATTCATGTACTGAGATCATGAAACTCCTGTTTTGTGTGATTGTGTTGCTTAAATTATTGCGTTTGTATCATTTTCCCATTAAATGAAAAATGCAAAAATATGTGTGTTCTTATTTGATCTATGCTTGTTGCTTTATGGCTTGTTTGGAGAAAAGTGTGTTTATGTTTGTTCTTTTGTTGATGTTTGAGTGTTTTCTTCATTTTGTGAATCATAATAAACTATTAAATCTGAAACCTGCTAAACCTACAAGTGCTCCGGTTTTACTCCCAAAACCGTCATACTTCTAAAAAAAACCAAAAAGATTTTATTTCTGAGTTAATTTTCTTTTAGTAAGTTACTTTGATTCCTGGCATGTCTCTGTTAATATAATAAGTCATGTGTTCAGTTTATATTTCATCTATTAAAACACATAAATATAAGTAAGATGGCAACCCTTACATAGTTTTCTTCTTTTTTTTATATTTTTTTCGATTTTTTCTTTTTCTTTTTCTTTTTCTCTTTTTTTTCTTTTCATTTTTTCTATTTTTTTTGTACACTTTTGCCGTGCCATCTGCTGAAACATAATAATACATTACGTGAGGTTTATAAACGCACCCATACACTTGAGTTTTAGAACTCATAAACATAAACTAACTAATGACCTGAATTGAAAGGATCAACAAACATGGAGTGTATTAAGCACGTATGTGGGTAATAAATTGAGTTTCTTCCCCATTTCTCCATAAAATAAAAACTACCATGAATCCCAATCGTTCTAAAACTGTATACACTAAAAAAAGACTTGTAACACCCCCATTTTGATAAATATAGCAGCGGAAGCTAAT
>BQNB010022559.1:0-12820 GCA_026074375.1 Tanacetum coccineum | reverse complement strand
ATACACTTGCGTCCAATTTATAAAACAAAGCATGTTTCTACCCCAAAGTTATAAATCATTGAAATCGTAAAAATATGGGGCGAACTCACCTCAAGTACTGATAATCCAAATATCACAGATAGCACGTCACGTAAATGATCGAATGCAACCTAAATTTACATAGGTCATATAAGTACCATGTACTTCGATTAACCAAACTCATATATTCCTATATAGCTCATCATACTATCGTTCGGGCTATCATAATTAAGAGGTCATGTAGTTAACGTATGAGGAGTTAGGACACTTTAAATCGTAAATCCAACAACTCGTCGATGCGCCACACCGAAGAGGCCTCATTATGAAACTCCCTAGTAATATAGCACTTTGCTTAACTAATACCACATATAGGTCTATATAGTTCAATCACCATTTAATTATTTTGGTAAAATTATGTTAAATAAGTAAAAACGTTTTTAATTACCGTTTTAGTAAAACTGGCGTAACTTTCACGTTTTAAGTTCGATTTTGACGTTTCTTATGCCCACGCTTTCGTATTAGGACGAGTTATCATAATTTGACATTTTCATCTTTTTGACCCTCTGATGAACAGTACTTTTTACTGTTCACACCAGTTATGCAGTTATTTTTATAGTTTTAATTATTGTAAAACCCGTAAACGTCATATTTTATTCGTTATAGCTCCGTTTTTAGCGATTTTTTCGAGTACGTTCTCGTTATTGAAAATTCTATAAATTTATAAGGTTTACAAAAATAAAAGTTTCTGTCTTGAATAGTGTTTTTACTGTTCATAGTTTATAAAATTATTTTTATAACTTTTAATTACCGAAAACCCGCGAAATTCATAACTCCTTCATTATAAATTGAAAAATTATGATTCTTATCATTTTAGAATCCTAAAAATGTGTTTTATTCGTTAAAAATATCCAACTTGCTGTTTTATAAGATTTTTATAAAAGTTATTTTATAAACCCGATTAATTAACGTATAACTCGTAATTAGCATAACTTTTTCGTTATTTATCCGTTTGACAAGTTTCTTACCTTTTCGGAATCGTCATGAGTCGTATTATTTTATAAAAATATAAAATGGACAGGTTGTAGTTCGAGTTTAAACAGAAAGTTTGGATGTCTATATTGAATCCATATGTAAACTTAGTTTTTATACTATTCAACCTTGTCATTTATCACAAGTTTTTCCCATACTCTTAATATACTATATTATACATATTATATAATCCATAGTTCATATTTTTGTCCTTGAGTCCAAGTAAACAATCCATAACATCACATGAAATCATGAAATCCTTAAGTAAACCTTTACTTACAATTTATGTATGAACATTTTACACTTAAACCAATATGATGTCATACTTATATATCCTTTATTTCATGATATTTACCAACATATAAAGCATGAATAAGTGTACAAAATGCTAACCACAAGTAAAAACTCTTTTACATGATTAAAAAGCCCTAAATGGTGATTTCACTACATATCATCATATATACACATAAAATCATGTTTATGAAATAATGAGAGTTTTAGATAACCTTATATGAGATGTAGTATGATAGCAAACAATATCTAAACCCTTGTTTAGATATCAACCCAAAGTTAACAAGCTTAGAAAACCCTAGTTTTCTTTTAAAAACCCTAGCTTTCTTCCTTTTCTTCAACACTTGAAATGATTAACCAAGGCTTCAAAATACTTTAAGGTATCTTAGATATGTTATATGAGAGTGTGTAAATGAGGTAGAAAAGTTTGTATGGATTTAGTAAAGAGTGTGTTTGTAGCCGTGGCATATATAGAGCACAAAGGAGAGATTTTTTTGTGATTTTTACTAAGTGTTATGAGTTCTATGTGATATCTCTTGCATGATACTTGCATTATATGGGTAATAGGTGGTCAAAAGGTGCAATAGTATTCCAAGAACACCATGAGGGTCTTAAGGAAGACTTGTTTTCTTGTCTTTGGTCAAAGGAACCATGTATGGCTATGTTTTAATGAGCAAAAGATGTACAAAGACTACTTGCAAGATTTTTCTTATATTTCTTTGTATAAATTGTTATAAATTCGGCATATGTATGATATATATGCTATATTTTTGTAACTTTTATGTATTGGGTATAAAAGTGGGTATTTGTTGAAGCGTAAAATTATTTTTGTGGTTCCGGGTATGCCTAAACTTAATTTATCGTGAAACGTATACAATTTACGTATCCGATAAAAATAAAATGAACAAAGATCATAATTATTCTCAAAATAATTATTTAATACTTGCTTGATGTAAACGCTTAATTGTTTGATGCCCGTTTACATTGAACGCTAATTTTTAGCTTACGCGATTTAGCTTAACATTTACGATTTAAAACAAACGCGTACAATTTAAAAAAATGAATAGTAGATTTATCGATGTCGTCAATGACTTGAAAACACAGGGTGTTATACAGAACCTATTGATTTGCCCAGATCCCATGTTTTATAGACTGATCTGATTCTGAACTAGGGCCTAGTTTTAGGTTTTAGGGTTAGAACTAGATTAGGGTTTTGTTTTAGGGTTTCTAGGATTTAATTAATGTATAATGATGTTATAATGATGAAATAGGATTTGTAATGTTGTGAATTAAGTAATTAAAACTTATTTGATTAATGGTTTAGGTTTAAAACGGATAAAAACCAAGAAACGGGTTATGGTTTAGAAACTAGCTCGGTTTAGGGTTTCTTGTTTTGATTTCATAGAATTTTATGAAATGAGAATGAATATGGAATGTAAATGAAGTTCATTACTTTCTTTTAACTTGTACTTAATAGATTGTACGGAATTCCTTGGGAAAACGGAGGTAAAAAGGCTATTTTGGATGTCATGCTTAATGACTTGTACATTGAGTTTTTAAGGACTTGTACTTTGACTTGGAGGAAGTTTATATTTCAAATGAGATGTTATGTTACTTGTACATATGCTTTAGTAGCTTATACATTCATTTTAGATGTCAACTCTTCATAGAATTAGGGTTTAAAGGTATATGATAATGGTTTAAAGCCCGTCTTGATATAATGTAGCAAATGGTACATTATATGAGTAATGTACTTTGTAAAAATGATATTATGATATTGACTTGACATGTTATGATGTTTGGTTAACATATATGAAGATATGATTGACATAGGTAGGTTGCGTGAGCTCGTCTACTTTAGTTATGCAAGTCATATTGCATATTCAGATATTGACAATGCAAGTAATGTAATAAAGCGGAAAATTTCCCGGTATAATTGTGATTATAGTAAAATAGGTTGATTTTTGTATTTGATGAAAATTCTGGGTTGTTATAATTTGGTACTTAGAAGAAAAGAGAAGAGATCACTAAATAATAATTCGTTTCTTGGCGAATACGAATGTTCTTCTCTTGCACTTGAATGAGAGGGAAGAGATGAGACATAGGTCAAAAATACATTTAGATCGCCAAACCACGTTCGAACAGTACTTCCTATAAACAAGTTTTGTCGATTCGCATCTAACGTCTTGGTTTAGTACCAAAAGTAGTTAATTTATTTTGTAATGATGATTTGGAATTATATTTCCTAACATTAGAATGAAAATAACATGCAACAATAAGTCAAGATTCCATTTTCGAACGTAACATATTGCACTTGAATAACAATAATAAACATTAAAAAAACATTAACTAAAAGGCAGTAAGTAGTATTATAATATGATTATGATTTTTATCGGGAAACTTAAACAAATTATCAAAAGCATTACAACATATCGGACATAAATGTAAGTAGACATCAGGTTGACCTCTTTAGTGATGTCCCAGCTTAATAAGTAATCAAAACTATTGACTTATATAACGCGTTATATGTGATTTAATCCCTACAATTACTGTAAAATGGACTTAATCTTTAAATAAGAACAAAAAAATGATGATTAATAAATTATTAAATAAACGTATTTACTTACCCCAGAATACCACATTTTTCTAATCTAAAATGAAGAACTGGATTTGTTATTCACGATGATGATGAACACCTTTATGGGCGAGGTTGATGATGAAAAATGTTATGGAGGAAGATCGAGGCAAATGGGGCGGGCGGGGAGACGGGAGATAGGGAGGAAATTATCATTTTACTGATGATTGAGATATGGGGAGGGAGAGAGGGCGTAAACTCAAAATAAATAAATAATGGGGGGGGGGGAGTGAGGGGGATGGGTTATACTGGGGGGGATAATTAGAGATAGTTTTGGAGGAGGGGGGGGGGGGGTGGATAGGATACTATTATGGCGCTGTGGGGATGAGGATGTGAGGTTGTTATGGGGAGTGTGGAGGACCTTATGAATCGAGGGTGGAGGGGGATGCTGGTATAATTATTTTATTTTGAGAGGGGAGGTGTCGGGGGGGGCGAGTGAGGGTGGGGTGGAGGGGGATGGGAGGGGGATGTCCTAAAGAAATTTGATTCCAATGATGGATAATGGGTTTATAAAAAATTGTAAGAGGAATAAAGAGAGTGGGGAGCCTGTGTCCTTCCATGATTGAGGTTGAAGACGGGAATCTAAATATTTATTGTTTTGTATTTTATTAGGCTTTATGAATAAATTAAGGGCTGTATTTATACAACACACTTAAAAACATAACTTTTAGTTTTATGACCCAAAAAAAATTAATAAAAAGTACACCCGCTAACTAGTTGCCTTAAAAATAAAAAATTAGGTTGCCCTAATGTACAATGTACTTGTGTGTTAGTACCTTTTTTATATTAAAATAATATGGTGAAATTACTATAAAACTAGTTGCCCTAAACAAATTTATGTATATATACCTTACACATACGGGACACATGTCACTTTCTTCTAAAGTTGCCCAGTTGCCAAGTTGCCCTGTCCTATTTTGAGAAATTACTTCAGAAAAGGGTATAATGGCATTCCCCTTTTCATTTTGGACCCTTTTTGGAATTAGCCTTATTTAAAACACTTAACATTAAACACATGCAAACATTAACGATGATCCTAATATCAAATAATTAAACTATGTATATATTCATATAAGTCTCCTTCATTCAATGAATCGGGCCACATACATCGATATAATCTTCTTAAGCCATATATAAATATACACCACATAGCACATAAAAGCTGATAAAATATTTTAGTCGACTTCAGGCCCTGACATGACATAGCTAGGATCTTTCCCAGCTTTTGCATTAAACTACAAAGTTGTAGCTTACTGAGTCGATCTACCATAAAAGTTTCAAATTTTTTTGAAGTACGATGAATATTTTACGAATATTTTAGTAACAGTGTTTCAAACAATCCGAAAAACTAAAAACACTCAACTTTTATGTTCTAATCATCGAATTTGCATGTCATCCAATTAACAATTAATTATGAATAATATCATATATCTTATCCATGATAAACTTGCATGTGTTTATCACGGATAACAAATTAACTTTTAATTTAAAACCCGATCAATTAACAAATTAAACTATCGATTTTAACACATAAAATTTCATACAACCTAGGGTTTTGTCTAATTAATTTTATCCACTATAAAGATCCAATCTTTTATAAGTATAAAATGCCCAAAGGGCTTAAAAAACTAACCGAGAACCCTAATTTGTCAAATTTTACGTCTTTGTAATTACAATTCTATACGATGGCTCGTGATGCCATTGTTGAGGTTTTAACAACTATTGATCAATTCAAATCACGAGTACGCAGCGGAAAACATATAATCACGTATAGAATAGATAATTAACAATGGAACAAGAACGTGTACCGTTTAGCAATTAACGTAACCACCTTCTTGAATATACGCGTGTGTATAAATCGTATACCACGCACTAACCACCCAAGATCTAAAATAAGATCTCTCAACTTCAACACACACAATACGTTCTTTTGCAAACAATTACGTATGCTAGTATAGGTTATGATCCCTAAGCCATAAGCCCTACTTAAATAGGCAAAACCTCTTGGTTTTCAAGTTAGGACATTTAATGTTGAAACCACCCATTGAATGAGTCAAAGGGGGTTACAAACATTAAGTGTTTGATCTGCCCATTTAATAGGTTAAGGTGGTTACAAACATTTAATGTTTGAAACCGTCCATTAAGCTTTATCACTTAAATATATTACGTTTAATATATTCACTATAATTGTTTTACGTATTAACGCGTGCGTCCCCGTAGGCTCGAATAACATTCTCGGATATATATTATTTTACGTGGACATATTCCAACACATGACACTCCTAAAATGCATGAAATAAAACATTGGGTTGCCTCCCAAAAAGCGCATTTGTTTATTTAACGAGTCTTGTAGCTAGACTCGAAGTCACACTCCTTACGTGACTCCTCCTTCGTCACTTACTTCACAGCCTTCATTCACGAGTACGAAACGTCCAGCGTTGAACACCTTACTTCTCCATTAGTTAAAATCCATTTCGATCTCTTGGTGGAGTTTGATTCTTTCTTCCCATTCTAAAATCAGCCTATTTACGGTACTAGCTGGGGCTACGAGATCTATGTCATTCTTGATTTCTACTTCGATTCTACGAGGGGACTCATGGATTTTGAAGAAATTTATTTTATTCTTTCCCGATTTTAAAGTTATTGTCCCTTTATCAAACCTAATCTCGGCTTTATCTGTTGTTAAGAATGGTGTTCCTAAAATGAAAGGTTTCTTCTTGTGACAATCCGCATTTTCAGGTCATTTTACGTCAATAAACTCTTAACTATTTACTTTGGACATTTACGCGTTTACTTTTAATTTCAACCGTTGAGTTAAATCGCGTAAACTAAAAATCCACAATCAACGTAAATCGGCATTAAATAAATAAAAGTTTATGTCAAATAAGTGTTATATAATTATTACAAAGATAATTTATAACTTTTTATATTTTATTTTCATACTTTACGTAAAACGTTTACGTTTCGCAATATTTAGCATTTATGCATGCATGTAAACTCCGCTACCTTTCTACACTTAACCAAATACCCACAATTATACCCAATACCCAAAATTTATAAAGTCTTTACCCACAAATCATACTATAACCGCCCCCCCTAATTGTGTGTAATACATATGTTGTTTATTTTGTAGATACTCATGCTAGGAACACATTATCCATTGTATAAACCATGAAGCCACTAACAAGCTTGTCTTTTCCTTTTCTTTCTTGCCATCACACGCATGCTTCCATACCTTTGGGATTAGTCATGACTTAAGATGTTTCCTAGCATTAAACAAATGGGTTAAACCATACCTATGATTGATTATTAAAGGCTTGCAAGACTTCTCATTTCTCACAAAGCAAAATCAAACAAATACTCTTTTTCTATTGCTCTCCATATCCGGCCACAACAACAACATACAAGACTTAGTGATTTTTTTTAGCAAGGATAATCTTAGGTGTTCTAAGAGTTTAAGTTAGTATCAAACAATTGGGTTTGATTTAAGTTAGTATTGTATTCAAATCATCACCATCATCATCCAAGGTTCTTATTATTTTCTTCATACTTTCATTATGTTTACTTTCATATGATTTTCATATATTTTAAATTATATCACCACTTAGTTTTTTATTTTAACAAGTTCACAAGAAAACCAAGAATATATATAAACATGTAAATACTTACACATGGATGAAAATAATTAGTAAACATGTTAGAACATTAGAAAACATTTATTTTGATATATTACATGAACTAGTTAAATAATTAAACTAGTTGTTAAATAAATTATCCATGAATTAGTTTATATAGTTTTATAATTTATTTATGTTCTTGGCATTTTATTGATATATTTGAGATGAGATGGATGGGACTAGGTTAGTAGATGTTGTTGATATTAAAGGAGAATGAAGTGGTTAACTTAGAAGATGTTGTAGTATAGAAATGACGTAAAAATTACAAGTTTTGAGGTATATAAATACCCTTGCTAACAACCAATGTAAACAGTAAAGATAGGGATTATTCGACGAGTAAAAACCTTAAAATTATGTTGGTACATCTTAATACGAATCCATGGACATAAAGAACGTGGAAAACAGACGTAAAACGAAGAAATTATGAAGTTTTAAAGTTTACCGGTAACTATTTTGTTTTGACAGCTTTTGGTAAAATTAGTATATACTGAACAGATTTTATTTTCGCCTTTTGAGCCCTTTCAGGTCCGAACCAACTTAAGTATAAAACTAGAAAGTTGCTCGGAATGATATATCGGTTAAAGAACACTAGTTTTCGAAGCCTAAAAGTGTAATATGAGTGAGTTAATCTTCCTGATAGAAACTAAATTAGGTGTTTACGAGTGTTTCCGGGTCCGTTTAGACTATAAACACCTTAAGAAATAATATAGTAACACTTATATAATATTAATACGCTTTTTAAAAACTTTATAAATATTATTTATGAATTACTTAGACTATATATTTTGTCACTTTAGAAATAATAAAAATAGTAGATCTAGTGTAATTGACTATAATTAATTTTCGGATTAATGAAATATTTTACAAGTGTATATACTTAGACATAAAATGATAAACTCAACGTAAATATTATTTTAATTTATAAACTAAAACTAAAACTATTAGGTGGTGATATAACGATATAAAATACATTGTTTTAATTTATTTCGATTGCATTATTCTAAATCGACCTATAATTAAATAGGTTGCACGCCGGTCTATTGAGACGAATTTCGTTATTGATTATTCCAAAATCAATACCATCACTTGAGGTTAGTTTATAGCTCCGCTTTAACTTGTTTACAATTATTTTACAAATATCGGGGTGAGATACATTGCTTGTTTTTACTTATGGACGCAAATACTTTACTTTCATTCAAATGATTACGAATTAGCCTAAGTAACAATAATTCTTTTGCACGAATTATCATGAGTTGTTAATTACTGTGTGTAAGTGCGAGTGTTATAAATAGATCTATTGAAAATGACATCCCCGTCCAGGATTGGTGCCAAACATGGCCAACAGACGTATACCATGTCGAATTTTGAAAGTTACAACATTCGCATGAGCACTTACTTTGTCTGAAATTGATTGGCATACATATACTGTCGTAGCCTCGGTGTTATGAACTTAGTGCAATCGTAATCACTTCTCCGGATATTGTATAGCAAGCAATACATACTTTAAACCTTGCGGTCCAAATTTATTACTTACTTAAACCTATGAACTCACCAACTTTATGTTGACGCTTTTAAGCATGTATTTCTTAGGTGAATAAGCTGTTTGACGTTCTTGATGTGCACTGGAGTCTAAAATTTTTAAGATTTCATTCATGGATTTCTACTTGCATTCAAACTATCAATCTCGTTGTATTATTTTGAGTCTTTCATTTTGATGCAACTTTGGAACAAATGTTATAACTATTTAAATTTCAATTAAATCAACGAGATTATCTTTCAAATGAATCTTTTAGAGGTCGATCTTTTATATCTTGTGCTATTGTATTATGAAGTAACACTCCCGGACATATTTCCGCTACGACCTATTTTGGGGGTGTTACAGATTGGTATCTAGAGCCAAGGTTATAGAGAACTAGGTTGCATATTTTACCTAGACTATAACCGTTTTCATAAACATTGCATCACATAAAACTTTTTCATGTGCATATACATTACTTTCTTACATGAGTTATATATGTGCTTATCTTTCCTTTATGTATATTTTACACTTGTTTTATATAAAAATTATTTATATAAATAATAGGACTTTTCTCAAGACATTGTGAATGACGTGATGGTCTTTAAAACTTTTCATGACTTTACGTGATACTGTTTTACATAACATTGAAACTTGTCACATTCCGCTGGTCCCACTAGTTACCTTATCATTCAACTCTGAGTTAAACACCTGCCTCATACTATTGAAGTAAACGCACTACACCATCTCTTGCGACCACCCATCGCCTAGAAGAGAATGCATTCATTCAACCGACGATAACCTATCACCTCGCAACATTTCATCTTTGAAGCATGACTTTTAGAACTAGACTAAGTTTATTTTATTCTTTTTTTTCTCCTCTGGTTTTGAAGAAAAATTGCCACCAAAGAAAAACAGTATGAGCGCAGCCGCTATTAAGGAACTAATAGCCCAACGCATAGATGATGCTGGCGTGGCACTCTTATCGCATGCCTAAACCGGAACAATAGTATAGTGTGACAATGGCGATGGAGATGGAAGCCATGATTCAGGAAGTGGAGGTAGAAGGACGTCGCACACTACTCGTGGGTGCACATATAAAGAATTCTTGAACTGTCAACCTCTTAACTTTAAAGGGACTGAAGGGGCTGTAGGATTAGCCTACTGGTTTGAGAAGATAGGAATTGCCTGTCGCGTCTCCATCGCATCACGCACACGGCTACTGCGCAGAAGTTGTCAAGCGGAGAGTGAGTTAGTTGCCACTTGTACTTTGCTTGGTGGTGCGCTAACATGGTTGAACTCCCATATTAGGACTGTTAGGCATGATGCGGCCTATGAAATGCCATGGAAGACTTTAATAAAAATGATGACTGAAAACTACTGTCCGAGGAATGAGATTAAGAAGCTGGAAATTAAGTTGTGGAATCAAAAAGTGATAAGTACTGATGTTGTGAGCTACACACAACGTTTTTAAGAGTTAGCTTTGTTATGTACAAGAATGCTTCCCGAAGAGTCTGAAAGAGTGGAGAAGTATATTGGTGGACTTCCCGACAGTATTCAGGGAAATGTGATGTCAGCTAAGCCTAAGACGCTTCAAGAAGCAATCAAGTTGGCAAAGGATTTGATGGACCAATCATGGTTATTATCACTCTGTTAGTGTTTGAGGACGAGGCTGGACAATAGAAAAGATTTGACACCATAATCCCAGGAGACAACCAAGTCCACAACTGCCTTCCAAGAGGCAAAATGTGGCTAGGGCTTACAATATTAGGCCTGGTGAAAAGAAAGTGTATGTTGGAACTTTACCATTATGCAACAAGTGCAATTTTCACCACAATGGGTTGTGCATTGCAAAGTGCACGAACTGTAAATGAGATTGTCTTGTATGCGCACGTGAGACTGTAGGGAGTACCTTACTGCTGCTAACAATCAAATAACCCTTACTTACTTTGCTTATGTGGCAGAATGTGCAAGGGTCACTACGTAGTGCCTAGCCCACAAACTTGAAGCAAACCTCAAAAATTATAAGAATCAAAATGGAAATGAGTGAAGATATGAAGCTCGCGATAGATCGTGTATGACTTTGCGCAGAAGGAGGAGAAAGAAACCGATCAAGGACCTAACAACATTCAAGGACCTAACAACATTTAAGATGATGTCGATGCTTAAAGAGAGATTTTTCTCCTCTTGCCTAGTGAAACCTAAGTTGGATCTATCATAGACTCTATTTCCTTTAGGAATTTATGTTGTACTTTCTTTTAAATGTTCGTTGTACTGTGTGGATGATTCTAAATTTATCTATCAAATTAATGTGTTGTGAAAATTTTGTCAATTTTACTTTAATTCTCTATGTATTCATGCAAGCCACTCCCTAAAACATTATAACCTTATAAGCATTTTATTTACATCACCTTATAAAATATTTTACTATCACATGATAAACTATTTTACTATCATTGATAAATTATTTTACTATCATTTAATAAACTAGCATGTTATAAACTATTTTACAATCACTTTACTATCACCTTATAAACTACCTCGCTGTTGTTTACAAAATAATTTGTGGTCACCCTATAAACTACATTGCTTTCATCATATAAACTATTTTGTTGCAAAAAAATAAATAAATAAGTTTATAACACTATTTTGACGAAAATGAGCATTGCATCGTTAGTCCTCAATTATACATAGCCTGATCACCTATGTATAATTCAGGAAGGACCATGCCATGCTGAAAGTAGTCACCTTAAAACTTTTCGTAGTCGCAATAAATCACTAATCACTTAGACTTTTTATCCCCTGAAAAGCAACCAGTTTTTGTTTTTTCTTTTATTTTGGGTGCAGTGTGTTCATAAGACGTATTTGTCATGGGAAACTAGCCAGTGTAATTCTGTATCTAGAGATGAAACATAGACTTTACTCCACCTTACTGCATAGGATTGACATCACCTTACGCCAAATCTTATGTCAGAAAGTCGAACGCATGCTACCAGCTCACCAACTAGGTAGTATACTCCCACCAATGAGCGTTAGTTGTCGGCATCAAGGAACTTACTAAATCGCTCATTCAACGTCAACGTAATACCATAAAACTTAGTCGTTGTGACGCCATCATAGGTATGGATTCGTTAACACTATGGAAGGGCAAGTATTGTAGCTAATGCTCTATGCTGACAGAGAGATAGGAATAAGGGCCACTAGGAATCAGTTTTCGCCATACCCTATAAAATTCACACCATAAAATTTTAACCCGCCGTCACAAATCTTGAACACTCAATCGAAAGCAATTAAAAAGGAGAACGTTGAGAACAAAATTCTTCAAAGTATAAACAAGGAGTTGAAACCAATACCGATAATACTCTCCATATTGAGAAAACAAAGTTAGTTACCACGTTATAGGAGGATTAAGAAGAGTTTTTCGAAGCAAGTATCCATACCTTTTCGCCAACCCCGCACCTTCATCAAATGCCACGACTTGATAATTTATAACTTTTCATATTTTATTTTTATACTTTACGTAAAAACGTTTACGTTTCGTAATACTTAGCATTTATGCATGCATGTAAACTCCACAACCTTTCTACACTTAACCAAATACCCACAATTATACCCAATACCCAAAATTTATAAAATCCTTACCTACAAATCATA